>MJUU01026759.1:52720-110542 GCA_002080025.1 Modiolus philippinarum
CCAAACTTTACAGGAATGGTGTATGGAAGGTCCTTCACAAAGATTGCTCATTTTATTTCAATCCGATTAAAAACATGGCCGCCAGCGGGACTTAGGTTTAACATTGGACCCTATAGGGAAATTCACATTTTCTTCTTCTCCTCTGAAACCACTAAAGCAAATGTCACCAAACTTTACAGGAATGATGTACTTAAGGTTCTTAACAAAGATTGCTCATTTCTTTCGGATGCAATTAAAAACATGGCCGCCAGAACGGAACATAGTATAACATTGGCCCTATGGGAAATTCACATTTTCATCTTCTCCTCTGAAACCACCAAAGCAAATTCAACTAAACTTTACAGGAATGATGTATGGAAGGTCCTTAATGAAGATTGCTCATTTCATTCCAATCCAATAAAAAACATGGCCACCAGCGCGGAACTTAGGTTTAACATTGGACCCTATGGGAAAATTCACATTTTCTTCTTCTGCTCCGAAACCGCTGAAGCAAATTCAACCAGACTTTACAAGAATGATGAACTGAAGGTCCTTAACAAAGATTGCTCATTTTGTTCGGATCCAATTAAAAACATGGCTGCCAGCACAGAACATAGTTTATTTTCTCTCTATGGGAAATTCACATAAAAAAACGAGGCCACCATGTATAACATCGAAAACCCTGCTTCAGCATTTTGTCAGGTGAGCGATTCAGGCTCAGTGTCTGAGCCTCTAGTTTAGTTTTCTTGAAAATAAAACCTGCGATTTCGGTAGAATGACCATATAGTAAAGCATTTTAAATGAGTGGATTTTAAAAAATATCTCTTTATTTGAAATGTCTGATGCTCCAAAGCGTTATATCTTTTTGTCTTGAACTGCCTGCTCAATTTGAACCAAGTTACTGAACAGTTCAGAAAGCTTGTTTTCACATCCGACTCCATAGGTATAACGTTTGATCATCTCTGGCAACTGGAATCCGAGTGAGTGAGTAAAATCAACCAAGATTAACGATTAGATGGTGGACTATTGAAAGATTTTATAAACTGTCAAATAGCGTCCCGTTTGAAAAACACTTCTTTGGCCAAACAATTTCTATTTCTTGTTCTTCGGACTTTTTGCTCTAAAAACTGGGGCGAACGACCGATACTTTATTTTGATACCAAAAATGGATTATTTTGAGGGGAGAACCAAAGCACAGAGGCGAGCAAGTAGATGTTTTATATACATGTACATATTAACTATTGAATTGGTGCTACCTCATATTAACCCTTTAATATATTATTTCCATGCTTATATATAGAAATATATAGATCCTGACGATGGTTTCAATCAAATGCAATGAAGCCATTGCCGATGACATAAGCAACTAGGGATTACACATGATTACTGATAAGACTTTAGCTTATATGGCAAATATTCTATCTTTAAAAAGAAGCTATGGCTTTAACAACTTTTGTCACGTGCTAAAGTTTCATCACACGAATTGCTTGAAAAATATTTTTATCTATTCATTTAATTTTTTATGCCGTTCGACATTCTTGGGAAACTTAACCAACTAGAATATGAAATGATTGCTGCATAAATCACCGTACCAATATTAGTGTGGTTTTCCAGTGAATCTGGTGTTACTTTACTTTTGGTTAATGTTTGAAGCATTGACATTGAATAGCACACCGAACTTCAATTGGAGTTACTTATTATTTTGGTTTAAATTGATTTGATGTTTGAAGCCGAACTTGAACTAGTTCTTGGTAGTTTGAATATGATTTTATGTTTTTAAGAAGTATTGACATAAATATTCAATTGATATTAGTGTTAGTGTTACTATTTATTGGATGTTTTTAAGCTTTGATATTGTTTTCACGTGGTATTCTCAACTCATTCATGATTTGATTTTTTTGAAATGAACACAAAGAAGGTTTTAATTTTGTTAGCTTTACTCATTCTTAGTTTCAAATTGATTTTATATTTTAACTATGCATTAACACTCATGCTCACACCGAACTTTTAATCGTTTTTAGTGTTAATGTTAGTGTTTTTCATTTTCACGTCATATTTGATGCTTAAGCCTTTGCATCGAATTTTACACTGAATTGTAATTTTGAATGTACATATCGAAGATTTAATTCGTGCCAGTTAGTTTTACCCATTCTTAGATTAAAGTTGATTTGATATTTTAACTCCACTATCAACTAAGTGCGAATCGATGGGATCATTATCAGAGTCTAAACAATAGATGCGATTCCGATAAAGGAATTATTACTGTTATAAAATCAATAATGTTTACGACAGTAATAATGACTTTTTCAACAATCACATATATTGTTTTGACTATCATAATGATCTCGTCGATTCGCACTTGGTCAATAGTGAACTCCATGTATTGAAACTCATTCACACACCGAAGTTTTAACGGTTTTAGTGTTAGTTTTAGTGTTTTACATTTTCTTACATCCCAGCTCTTTTGTTTTAGCAGGGATCACCCAAGCAATCTCACCCCAGTTAGAACAAAGGATTTTCTACTTTTTATTTTGTTTTTGTCAAGGCCAGATTCAGTTCTTTGAACTTAGTAAAATTTTATGTTTTAATATCAATATTTAAAACGTTGAAAAATAACATAATAAGTAGTCCAAAGTGGGGTTCGAATCAGGGTCGTTTCGTTTACTAGACTTCTACCTTACTCTCGCTGCCTTTACCGTGTTAAGATTCGTTGTGGGGCACAATAAGGATATATCATTATAGTATGAAATATTTATTTCATGACATTATAAGCATGGAAATAATATATTAGCTGGGATGTAAATTAGTTATCACACTCGGACTTGGTGTGTCTGTATTGTTACTCAATTTTAGAGCATTTATTTTTGTTTATGTTGTTTGTAAAATCTTGTGTTATTAGGATGTCGGCGTGACGTCTTTGCCAAGATCTAAGTGTTGTTGTTTTAACCTTACACTAGCTGGTATTTTTCTTTCTTTCATGTATTTTTTCTTTCAAAAACATACGAGACAGGAACTCTCGTGTTATTGAAGGCGGAAAAGGTCGCCTCAAATACCAGTAATACGGAATGATATGATTCTTGACCAATTGAAATAATATATACCACATAAAAAAACAAAACATTTAACAATTGAAGTGCATACTTATAATTATTCCTCCATTTCAATTCTTAAACTAAATTTTAATTGACGAAAAATAATAAACTCGGATTGTACCATAGATTTAATATAAATTTCCCTTTGCTCAACAGGGCTCATTAATCAGTGATTCCATCTCAATGCATTGGTGTATTGATTTTTCTCGTATAATAATAGATTTGTTTCCGGTATGAACATGACTCAGAAGTCCGTATCGAAAAAGTAGTCATATATGAACACACTCGAAATCAGTTATAAATTGTTTTTGTTTAATGATTCGACAGCATTGCAAGATGATAATGTATTGCATATTCAAATACCCAATATATGCCTATTCAAATACATTGAATGCAGAATAAATCTAAACATTTGAACCTAAATTAAACGCAATTTTCTATTCAACATTCGATTTTGGGTTCGATTTTAATCGTTTTGGATGGCGACTAGTAAAAATATCCACAGACATTCGATATTTAAGTAAAGGATGGGCATACAATACAGGTAGGTCCACTCTACTATAAATGTGTCATTTATCTGTAACTCGACTCCAGTATTCCCACGGGGGGGGGGGGGGGGGGGGGCACTTCGGGTGGAATTGGGTACAGGCCTGCCGCTGGCATTTTGAAAATACCCCCCTTTCATAAAGTTCCCCAAGCAAAATATTGACCTATTCATATAGTAAGTTTCTAAAAAAAGCAACCAAACTGTATAGTGAATATGTGTAATTTACGATGGCCGATAGCGGCCGTACAATAAACGCTGAAGATCGGTTGAAATTTGTCCCTATATGCGTGGGACAATAAATGCAGTTGGGGCAAAATGCTCCAGTTGCGTTTTTTGTCCCTAGTTTAGGGACAAAAAATGCATGTGGGGCAAAATGCCTCAGTTGCGTTTTTTGTCCCTAGTTTAGGGACAAAAAATGCATATGCGGCAAAATGCCTCAGTAGCGTTTTTTGTCCCTAGATTAGGGACAAAAAATTCCTGTGCGGCAAAATGCCCCAGTAGCATTTTTTGTCCCTAGTTTAGGGACAAAAAATGCATGTGGGGCAAAATGCCCCAGTGGCGTTTTTTGTCCCTAGTTTATATTTCATTAAAAAATAAGCATGTTGGAAAGGTAAATCATATCTATTTACAATATATTAGAAATTATATTTGCATTTCTTTGCAGAAAGGATGATAAAAAGATAGTTAAAAGAAGTAAATTTACAAATAGGTGCCATTGACAAGACCCTCAACTATACACTTTCAGTTTTACAGATTACATCTGTAACATTTCATAACTTTTGAAACATAAAAGTGTCAAGAGTCAAGGAACGCTGATTAAACTTACAGTGAACAACTGAGGTCTTTCCGGATATACTAAATATCAAGTATATATTTATGGTTGAATAACCTTGTTTTTCTTACTTATTTTCAAATATATGATTAGTCCTATTTAGAATTTGTAAATGTAAGTAAAAATGGTTATTGATACTAAATTTACAGGAACTTTTTTTAAAGACCATTTGAATCTGTAACAAATTAATTTCATTAATAAATTTTGTTATGTATTAGTATGAGAACACTTTAAAGTAGATTACCAAAAATTATAGAACAAAGAAACCAGCAAAGCAAAAGTTGAAATTATTAAAACTTCAACATTATAAAATAATAAATGATCTCATTATTCAACACGCAATATGCAACATGCACTATAGTCAATTTCGTCACAATGACGCTGTCGTCGCTACAAAATAATTCAGGGACGACCATTTGATTTTCGGCGGGGATGGGGGAGGCTTGGAAGATTTCATAAATAAATATTTTAATCCTGATTTTCAGGATAATAAATAAATAATTTGAACCTTGCACTAAAGATAATAATATATGTGAATTAATAAATAAAATATGTTTATACATATACTAATTCAACTGATTGCGTTGTCTTGCATTATCTTAACCTTTCATAACTTTCGAAAAGGAATGCTGATAATATAGACATAAATTAAATTTTGCCGCAAATGCATTTAACGCAACTGGGGCATTTTGCCGCACGTGCATTTTTTGTCCCTAATCTAGGGACAAAAAATGCAACTAAGGCATTTTGCCCCACATGCATTTTTTGTCCCTAAATTAGGGACAAAAAACACAACTGGGGCATTTTGCCCCACATGCATTTTTTTCCCTAAACTAGGGACAAAAAATGCTACTGGGGCATTTTGCCGCACATGAATTTTTTGTCCCTAATCTAGGGACAAAAAACGCAACTGAGGCATTTTGCCGCAAATACATTTTTTGTCTCTAAACTAGGGACAAAAAACGCAACTGGGGCATTTTGCCGCTACTGCATTTATTGTCCCGCGCATATAGGGACAAATTTCAGCCGATCTTCAGCGTTTATTGTACGGCCGCTATCGGCCATCGTAGTAATTTGAGTCAGAAAACCATTAATTCCACAACAGGAATGTTCTTAAACATCAAATGATTAATTACAGCAACCAGTAGAGATTCTGGCCATTTGGGGTTAATTTACGACCCATTTATATATATGATGTCCAAAATTACTACCCATTCATATAGTTGACAACTGCAAAAAACATGGCCATGCCAGCGGCACGTCTGTATATACCTCTATATAGGAAGTGACCCCCCCCCCGTGAGTATTCCATACGCTTTTTCAATAATTGTGAGCGTCATTGTTTCAATCGTAATCCCACATTTTTCTACCTTAATAGAAAATATATTGAAGCCATACTCATTCCCATGTTAATCCAATACATTTTCTGAGTTTCCAGATTTTTACCAGATATTGATGTGAACGGAGAAGAAATATTTATTATCATTATGATGACACAGAAGTACAACAGCAGTACAGAAAGTTGAAAAAATAAGACTTGAAGTACTCTCACGTGGAGATTTCAGGTAACGATACATCGCTCCTTCTGACAAAATTGAAAACTTTCACAATCTTTGTATTAGCATTTCATAATGCCATCACGTGAATTCCTTATCGTTGGATGCGTTTTCAGACCTATCGATTACTAACTTTTCAAAATTTGTAGTGTTCTATACAGTAATTTTACGTCAAAGTGTTCTCTGCAGTGGAAAATGATACACTCTGAAAAGTTGTCACAACCTTGTACGGTTTTCAGGAATCGCTTTCTCATTAGTGAAATTGTCACCTGATCGATCCATTTCACAATCACATCTGTTGGCCATGCATAACAACAGAATATAAGATTGTAGTGGAAAAATCTTTTTGTCAGGAAATTAATGCTCAGTTTAAAGCAAGGTTGAATAATTCCTGAATAGTCCCGTTCAGAGCCGCCCTAGCAGTTTAGATGGCTCCCGGCTTGAAGGTGAATGATTATCATCTCAACTAGTAGTTTAAGGACGTTCGCTGGTCAATTTTAAAATAACAAGGACTTCAATTAAATGTGATTTTTATTAGAAAATTGATAAAGAAGTAATTTAAGCCAAAAAAAAAATAATAATAATAATAATAATTATAATAGTTTACCGATGATAGTGTTCCCAAAAATGGCCCGAAACCGAGCTCCTCTGTTTTTTTTCATAGGTTTAACATGTGCAATGTTTATCCCCTAAATGAATGTGATAAAATAACACCAACTGAACAAAAATTTGTCAGAATGCTCCAAAAGATGTATAAACTAAATTTTTGAAAAAAGTATGGGGTCACCGGGAAAAAAATATTGGGCTTTCAAATAGATAAAACCAGAGATGTCCAAAAATCTGACAGAAAGCATAAATATGACCAGTAAACACCCTAAACATTTTTATCAAACTATATTTTTTGAGGTCTATAAAAACAAGATAGTCTTTTACCCAAGACCAGCAAGATAAGAAGAGTATCAGAGGAAGAGGTTTGCAGTTATTTTACTTTATTTAGTACTGAAGGAAAACTTGGTTTGATGTGTCGACATCAACTCATTTAGTATTGCATGTCATAACGCGAGACATTAGGAGGTTAAGTCCACAAAATAAAAGGAATACAAATTTTAATGTGACAAATTTTAGTTTAGTTTGTCATGTTGCAAGTTCTTTTTTATTCAAACAAAAAAAAATAATGCTAACTTGTTTTGGAAAGATTATACTTTGATATATATTCTGAAATTCTACAAGAGGACTCTAAGACCTAAATATTGAAGTGATATCATTTTTCCGATATGATAAACTGTCTAATCCTAGGACAAGTATATCTAGTTAGTCTAGTCGAAGTCTAGTTAACTGATCATTTTTGTCTTTTGTTTCTGTTTTGATTTACCTATGGTTTTGTGGTCAAAATTCTGCTTTCGACTGATGTGAAAATCA
Source organism: Modiolus philippinarum (assembly GCA_002080025.1). Taxonomy (NCBI): domain Eukaryota; kingdom Metazoa; phylum Mollusca; class Bivalvia; order Mytilida; family Modiolidae; genus Modiolus; species Modiolus philippinarum. The sequence goes on from MJUU01026759.1 coordinate 60,146, forward strand.
AACGATGGTGTCGCAGAAATCTTATGATCTTTTCAGTATTTCCCAGTGGATTTGTACATTATCACATTATATAGAAGATGAACAAAGATTACAAATGTTCCATTCAAACAAGAAATGAAAGATTGTTGTTAAAGCCATAGTTTCTTCCTACTTAGAATCTTGTTAATTTTCTTCAATACATAAACGTTAGTCTTATTAGTAATCAAAATCTTAGTGTAATTCCACTGGCTGTTAATGTTATCGTCAATGGTTTCATTGCATTTGAACTAACGTATTAAGCTTTGTATGCTATATATATATGTATACATTTATTTTAATTTGTGACAAAAACACTACAGCACCCGTGTCACACTGTGAGTGAGTCAATCCAGGAAAAAGTCGGTAGTCAAATCCCTGAAGACCTGAATCTAGCTGAAAATGTCCACTTTCATTTGCGATACTGACACGTCATATCTTTCATTGATGTTATGGTGACGGCCATAGAATTTCTTGAGAGATGATATTAACATAGGTTGAACAAATCCCTGACTAAGCAGCTTTTGGGACAGTGTTTTTGCTCTGTTCAAAAAATCACTGTATAAACTACATGCTGGACAGTAACGAATCAACTGTGAAATGTACACTCCATAGGCTGGAGAGGTAGGTATATAAAATAAAATCAATCAAAATTGGTTAAAACAGATTTTCATTCATTCATCTCATTCTCTGGTTCTACTTCTTATTTGTAGAATTCCTTGTACACAAAGAGCGTGAAATTTATTTATCTTTTATTTTTTTAATGCAGTCCGACGATGTTTTGGATTTTAAGTAATTGCGTGGAAAGTGAACAATTTGGAGGAACTTCTCTAGTAGCAAATAAAACTCTGTTACATTTTTTATGTCTTTGTAGAATAGTTTGGACCCCTTTGTCATAGAAGCATTATGGAAAATATCCTTATTCTCTCATTCCATGTGTATGAGGTGAATTGTCATGATTCAAAATGTGCAAGACCATCGTCTTGACAATGGCTGTGATATGCTGTAGCCACGAAAACATCTTAAAGCAAATCTTTAAATTGAGCAGGGGTTAACAACACTTCACGAAATCAATAGTCAATTTGAATTCAATATATATTAAATATTTACACTGTGATGCTTATTACAGGTTGCATTATTTAGATTTTTATTGAATATTCGTAACAAACGGTCCTTCGTATTATGCGAACAGTAATTTATTATTAAATATGTTAACTGTGAAATACTTGAGTTGTTGCAATATAAATGAGTATTTGTGTGGAGTACAAAAAGAGCACAACCTGAAGACGGGTTCGTTGCTATTTCTGTTGTTGGACATAGTTTTTCATATTTCGTGCAAATTTAAGATCGACACAATGTAGAAAGCTTTAAAGCAATAAGAACTGTCTGTCTTCAATTATTTTTTGAATTTCTAAAAACCGGATTATGTCGTATCAATATATCTAGAAAATGATATCAGATGCCCTTTAATGCATAAAAACGCCAAGAATATTTCATAATTTCGATCATCAAACTAATATTGAATACGATTTTGAACAATAATGGAAGGTTGTTAATTTTGAGCACTGAAACCGCACCTGAACTGACCGATATGTAGTCAACATAAGCAAATGTACCACCAATCGGCCGACTTCGACTTTGTGATATGCGTCTACACTTTACATAAAATGTGATACGGTTGCCGGTTTACATACATCATTTCGGACTATTTTGCTCTAAGTGCGTATTTATGTAAAGTCTAGACACATATCACCCAGCCGAGGCCGGCCGATTGGACCATATAAACAATACCGTTACCCATGTATCTGGAGCCTTTGACCTTAGGTCGCATGCATACGAATCATCCTGAGAATACATAATTTGCTGGCCAGCAAATAATTTTTCTTTAATTTTAAAGCTTGAAGTTATATGTTTGCACTAGGTATTGGACTTGAAACTGCTTAATTTCTGCATAATATAACTTGAAATGATGAATTCTTCTGGAACAAAAAAAACTAGATGTTGTCGGAAACGACAGCTATCCCCGCACTCCCTGTTTGACACAGAAAACAGTTTTTATACACCCTTGGCATAATTTTTTTCATTATCTTTGAAATCTACCTATTGATAGTCATTATTGTTACTAAAAGAATTCTAGGATATATGGTTGCTAAGTAGAATTCCAAAAAATAAGTGGTCTTTGAGACTTTCAGGAAATTAACCAAAATTGGAATAAATATTTTTGAAATCCAGTTGATGAAAATGTTTTTCCTAAACTAAATAAACAATTTAAGTATGGTTGCTAGGTAGAATTCCAAAAAATAAATGGTCTTTGAGACTTTCAGGAAATTTACCAAAATTGGAATCAAATATTTTTGAAATCCAATTCATGAAAATGTTCATCCTAAACTACACAAACATTTTAAGTATGGTTGCTAGGTAGAATTCCAATAAATAAGTGGTCTTTGACACTTTCAGGAAATCTAACAAAATTGGAATCAAATATTTTTGAAATCCTATTATGAAAATGTTCGTCCTAAACTACACAAACATTTTAAGTATGGTTGCTAGGTAGAATTCCAAAAAATAAGTGGTCTTTGAGACTTTCAGGAAATTTACCAATATTGGAATCAAATATTTTTAAATCCAATTTATGAAAATGTTGGTCCTAAACTACACAAACATTTTAAGTATGGTTGCTAGGTAGAATTCCAATAAATAAGTGGTCTTTGACACTTTCAGGAAATTTAACAAAATTGGAATCAAATATTTTTGAAATCCTATTAGGAAAATGTTCGTCCTAAACTACACAAACATTTTAAGTATGGTTGCTAGGTAGAATTCTAAAAAATAAGTGGTCTTTGAGACTTTCAGGAAATTTACCAAAATTGGAATCAAATATTTTTGAAATCCAATTGATGAAAATGTTGGTCCTAAACTACACAAACATTTTAAGTATGGTTGCTAGGTAGAATTCCAAAAAAGGTGGTCATTGAGACTTTCAGGAAATTTACCAAAATTGGAATCAAATATTTTTAAATCCAATTTATGAAAATGTTTGTCCTAAACTACACAAACATTTTAAGTATGGTTGCTAGGTAGAATTCCAAAATTTAGGTGGTCTTTGAGACTTTCAGGAAATTTACCAAAATTGGAACCGCCTTTCAGAATCGTAAGTTATCAGAATTTTGCTTTTTACCAAACACTTGTCAGAATATAATATAATATGCCAAAATTAAAAAAATAAAAAAAAAATATGTGTCTTTGACATTTTCAGGAAATTTACCAAAGTTGGAACCGGAACCAAAATTCCAAAAGCTTATTGCAAATCTATAGACTATATGCAACAATTCTGCATAAAGATTTGATCCCTAAATCCAAAAATGTAGGAGGAGTTTGCGTCACATGCCACATGTGTCTAATCCACATCTTTTGGTCTTTGCTTAAATTGACATCATGGGGCCTCTTGTTTGCACCAAGACCAATATCAAAAATCCGAAAGCTTATTGCGCATCTACAGACTATATGCAACAATTCTATAACAAAATTAAATCCCTCAATCCATAAATGTAGGAGGAGTTTGTGTCACATGCCACATGTGTAAAAATTGACATTATGGGGCCTCTTGTTTTGCACCAAGACCAATATCGAAAATCCGAAAGCTTATTGCGCATCTGCACACTATATGCAACAATTCTACAACAAAATTAAATCCCTAAATCCAAAAATGTAGGAGGAGTTTGAGTCACAAGAAAAGTGTGACGGACGGACGGACGGACAGACGGACGGACGGACGGAGGGTATAACATTATCCCCGAACTTTCTTCGAAAGTGCGGGGATAATGAAAAAAATACAGCTCATATTGCTTTAAAATCAGTCGCTACAAAACATGCAAAATAAGTACAAAACAATCTATAAAAATTACTCCCATTGATAAGTACAATGCAAAGTATCCATATGTTTATTCATTTAAGTCAAATGACCAAATGAATAAAAACGTACGAATATCTCATATTTTTTCCTTCACTAGAAGAGCTTAATACAGCTTGTATCTTTCAGAGTACATTAATTTGAACCATCTTCCGAGATTCCTGGTGAATATCGTTACTTGTAATGTTTTTTCTAGGATAAACATCGTAGAATCTGTTACGACATTCGAGATTTTTCTTTTAATTATCGTAAAGTTTTAATGAAAAATATTTTATACATTCAACTCCCAGGAGATCATGCTTACCCTTCTGTAGTGCTTTGTATGTGTGCTCCTGCTAAGTTGACGATACCTCTAGTATTTAAAGGGACTCACACTGCTAGTGCTTTAATTTTGTGGAGTTCTTTTTTATTTTTTTATTTTTTGTCTTCGTCATGTTGTCTTATATGAATTGCAATGTTTTTGGCATTTCTCTTTTTTAATTTCCCATTCCCCACTGTTCGCTTCGGTATTCACTTACCAATGTACTTGGACTTGGCTTTTAATTATTGCAGAGTTTTTATGAAAATATTCTATGCGTTGAGGCCCTTTGGATTTTTTAAAATAATTACTGCTAGTTAAAGCAACATGAGCTGTGATTTTTCAATTTTCTGGTTTCAGAAAAATTCATTATTTCAAGCTAAAACAAACAAATAAAACAGTTTCAAGTCCAATTCATCGTGTTAACATATAACTAAAAAGCTTCAAAATCAGAGAAAATGTTATATGAATTAATTATTCACTGCCATGAAAAAAATGTATTCTCCGGATGAATCGTATGCCTGCGATCTCACACATGTCAGGTCAAATGTTCCCGATACATGCGTAACAGAAGTGTTTATACTGACAACATGTGATGGTCCGATAATATCACGTGCAATTTCGAAAAAGAAAGTGGGTTAGTTTGTAATTTTTGTTCACATTTCCAAAATAATAAAATGCTACCCATATAAATCCTACAAGGATGTCCTAATTTCATTTTTATACACGGGGGGACTTAATTGTTTGAAATATAAATGATCGATTTATAAATATTTCCACGTACTACCTGTGCCGATTCGTACGTTTTCATAACAGACTAGCTCCTAAAATTAGAACACAGTTTGGCATATGGTAAACTATTTACCAACACGGGAGACGGAAAATGAAAAGATTGGTAATCCGGCGTAAAAAGTCGTTGTTTTTTCGCAATTTCCCGATGCACTTAGGAGCTAAATTGTACAGTGTAGGTTGAGAAAAGTTCTGTGTAAGCCGGCATCCGCATCACAAATATCAAGTATATACACATATCAAGTATCGTAACACAGCCGAAGTTTGCCGATTAGTGGTACATTTGTTTACGTCAACTATAAATAGTATTTAGGTCAGGTCCGACGTCAAAGTCGAACATTAATGAGCGTCCATGATTGACCAAAATCGCGTGCAAAGTTAATTATAAAGTATTCTTGGCGTTTTCATGCATTGTACGGTATCTGATATAATTTTTTAAATATATGGACACGACATGATGCTTTTTAGAGCTTCCAAAAAAAATTTAAGAAATGCAGCTCATATTGCTTTAACATGTACGAAAACAACAAACAATCGTGTTCAAGGACAAACCATTTAAATAAGGCATACTTCAACAAAATGTTCAGTGTACTTTATCAATTCAATCACAATTTTAAATTAATCTGATTCGCGCGAGACATCCATTTTTATAAAAGTTACTATTTTTGAATTTTCATCAAAGTCTAACAAACATTCATTTATTTAACGTCGGCTGTGGGTATTTACTTTATAATGATGATGTCTGACAGAATTTATACTCAGAACAGTTCAATTAAATATTGGAGAATTTAACCAACGGTCCTTTATGCATTTCTGTTAATAAAGTTTATAGAAATAGTCTGAGAAAAATATAGCAATATAAAGAAGTGTTGTACAATTTACCGTTTTTTAACAGAATCGTCATGGAAAGAAAGTCAATGTGTAGGGTCAGTTATGATGTTATAGCTGAAAGGGTGAATATTCTTTTTAGAGGGGCATGATATTTGATAACCCGAATTTACAATCACAGAACTAAGCCATCATGCATCCGCACAGATAAAGTGAAGAATTTCGACAGGAAAAAGAGGTCCCCACCATGAGGTACCGGGGAATCAAGTCATTACATTTTAGTAAATTTCCACAAAATATTGTATCAAATAATCAAGAAGGGACTCTGATAATCAAATAAAACACCGGGTAATGCCCCCTTCACATACACGAATCTTTAAAATTTAAAAGATTCGTAAAACTAACACGAATGCTTGCGAATAAAGCACAGCGACATTTACGAGTGAACTGCGATTTCTTTACGACGAGTTGCGAGTATGAACGACCACTTAACGATTTACTAATGCCCCCTTGACATACACGAATTTTTCTTACGAATCCTTCCTAATCTTTAAAATTTACAAGATTCGTAAAACTAAAACGAATGCTTGCGAATAAAACACATTTACGAGTGAATTTCGATTTCCTTACGATGAGTATGAACGACAACTTACAATTTACTAAGAATGAATGCAATGCAGTTACGATAAAAATTTACGGATTATTACAAATAAATGCGAGTAACATACGAATGCATTCGAGTTATTTGAGAATTCTTCCAAGCACAATTCGAATTATATTGCGATTTGATCCTAGCTTTTAAGGATAATTAGAGAATTATTGACGATAAATTAATGAGTTTTTGCAAATAATTGAGATTTAGTTATTTTTATAGGTAATTAAATATTGTAAGCATTCTATAATACATTGTATTGATTGTTTTTATTTTGTAAGGCCTTAATATTATGTAATTTTTTTGGCCTAGTCAGTATGTAACTTGTTTACAATAAACAATGGTGAAGGTCATTACACCTTAGAACATGTGGAATTTTCTAGAATTTGAATTAAGATTTTAACACATAGAATTTTCTAGAAGTTTTCCTTACATAATCATTCTAGTCATGTGATTATCAGTTGATTAGAATGTTCCAGTTATATCTATCTTGTGAATGAATTTTCTAGAAATAATAAATGTATATATAAGGTAACAGAAAAGGGTGAAGTCAGTCAGTTTAATAAGTATATACAGGATTATTAAGTTTATACAGGATAATTACGCACATCTTTTGTATTGGAAATCGACACCATTTATTGCAAATCTATGATCAACTATTTAGTGAGGATTATCAGGAATATTCATTTGGACATTTATTGGTGGACATTAGTAAACTTTTAATTTGGATATTTACTTGGACTTCATTATTGTCAGATAAGTCATATATTGTATACTTAATTTGTAAAATTATTATTTTTCGTCTCATTAAAAGTAAATTTTGAGCCGATTTTGTTTTCTCATTGCTGACTTCAATTTACAATAATTTATTGGTCATTTCTACCGCATAACAGTTACGAGTGCTCTACAAACGTCAATAATTTTCTTTGGGAGTAACATTTACTCAAATAAATGTAACCCTATATAACCTCAAACAATCGTAAAATGTCCATTTTAGGAGACAAAATGTGTCATACTATAAAAAATAATATTGTACAAAACATTCTTCGACCTTTTCTCCCACAGGTACAGGGAAAAAAGGAGAAAATTGACATCATCATAACTTTTCCAAGGGGACATGACTCAGATTGGAGTGCCGACCTAATTTTATCATCACATTGTTAAAATCCGTAAAAAACGCGTATTAATTTGGAAAGCACTTTCGAAGTATTCGTAAAAATTAGTAAAGTAACCGCATATATTCTCCAAATGATCGGATGAATGCGTATTTATCATTTAATCAATCGCAAAACGACGTAAATTACTCGCAATTATTCGAACATTTAAGGAACCACATTGTCCACGATTTATTGCGAATGCTTTACGATTTGTTGCAATCGGTTAACGATAACTAGCAAATTGTTAAGCTTGGTTTGCGAGCTCTTTACAAGTGAAATAATCGAACAGTGGAAAAAAGAGAAAATTGACATCATCATATTACCTTTCCATACTACTTTATGCCCACTTCACATAAACAAGTTTTCTTATGATCCTTCAAATCTTTAAAATTTACAAGATTCGTAAAACTTGGACGAATCCTTGCGAATAAAACACATTTACGAGTGATTTGCGATTTCTTTACGATGAGTTGCGATTAACGGTTTACTTAGAATGAATGCAATGCAGTTGCGATAAAAAATTACGAATCATAACTCGAGCGACATACGAACGCATACGAGTATACGAGTTTTCGAAGAATTGTTGCGAGGACGAAACGAATTTTTGCGATTTTATCCTAGCCCGTACGGATCATAAACTAATTATTTACGATACTTTTACGAGTTTTTACAAATGTCTTAGATTAAAAAAGTACGGGTGTTTTACAAACGGCAATTTTTTTTGGAGGTAACATTTACTCATAGAAATTGTAGACTTATATAACATCATTCAGTCTAAATATGCAAATTCAAGAAGTCGAGATATGTCCTACTAAAAGGAGAATTTTATATGTATTAAACATTGTCCGACCTTTTCTCTCACAGGCATAGAAGGAAAAAGGGAGAGAAAATTGACATCAGCATAACCTTTCCGTTCTTCTTTCAGAAGGCGGACACGACACACAATTGAGTCAATTTTATTATCACATCGTTAAAATTCGGAAAGTATTCGTATGAATTTATAAAGTAAACGCATATTTTTTTTTCAAAATGATCACGTCAATGTGTGTTTATCACAAAACGACCATAAACTACTCTTAATTACTGCAAAAGTACTATTGATCTTGGGGTTCCAATTTTTGTTGATTCCGTGATTCTCTTGAACCACGGAATCAACAAAAATGTTTCCAACGAAATGCATTTTGTCCATAGAGTTTTAATGTATAGAATTTGAAACCACGAATTTAAGTACCCACGAAATAGTGATATTTATAAAAACCACGGAAATTGATTCCCACAGTATTAAATAAATCGTTATTCATTGGAGGAACCAATTTGTGCACGATTTTTTGCGAATTCTTTACGATTTGTTGCAATCGGTTAGCGACGACTTACGAATTGTGAGCTCTTTACGGATGAAATAAGTGATAACGATTTGTGGACATCCAAATAAAAATTTCTTGCATGTCAAAAAATTTCCATGTCCTTATATGAATAGATATGAATATCTACGAATGTCAGCGAGTTGTTAACGAATGTCGGCTAGTTAACGCGGATGTTTAAGAATGACTACGAATCGATAATTCGTTATGATTCGTAAGAGAAATGGGTATTAAGAAGTGGGACACGATTGGAGTGCCGACCCAGTTTTATTATCACCTCGTTACAATTCGTAAAATACTTCGCCTTGTTTTAGAAAGCATTCTCAAATTATTCATATAAATTCGGAAAGAAACCAAATATATAATCAAAATGATCGTGTGGATGCATGTTTACCCGAAAATGAACCGCAAAACGACTGTAAACTACTAGCAATTATTCGTGAATAAATTGTAAAAGATGTAAGGATCCAAATTGTCCAGGATTTATTCGAATGCTTTACGATTTGTTGCGATCGGTTAACAATGACAGCCAAATGTGCGAGCTATTTACGGATAACTTTACTGATAAAGATTCGTGGACATTCGTGTAAAATGTTTTGACATGTCAAAAAGTTTTCCGTGTTTTGTTACACGAATCGACACGAATATCTGCGAATGTCTACGAGTTATTTGAGAATGTTGGCGAGTTAAAAACGGATGCTTGCAAACAACTACGAATCGATAATAGACGAATTTCATATTTACGGGATGACTGCTAATTTAGCATGTTTTTCAAAGGGACGTCACTCGCTAACACCCGACATTCTGGTTTTCGGTTTCATTAGGGAAAGGACGGTCAGTAAATATTTTCTTTGGCAACGGTTACGATTTTCACTGTGGTAAGTACCCGAATAGCTTGAAATAATTTATTTAAAGACAATCGAGATATTACCCCTAGTCCAGTGATAGATACCTATGTATTCAAAATCTACTACTGTCCCTTATTACAATGGAACCGTAAACCTGACTGTCGGGTCAGTAGGTTACTTCCCTTTGTGGAAAACGTTATAAAAACGGAGCCAAAGTCGGGATAAGAAATAAACATGAAAGTGGTCTATTCGTAATGTTTTTAAGAGAAATTCGTGTATAATTTTGGGGTAAAACAAATAATCACAAAAACCTGTGATTATTTGCTGCTGATCCGAAAATTGACTTTGTTGAAACTTACAATATCTAAATTTAACAAAAGTTTGACTGAAACTAAGGAGTATCTCCTTCATGCATAGCCCTGGCCTCAGCTGAATTTTGGCTTTTCTATTTAGATCCTTTTGGTTATTTGTTCTCCATCAGCTTTTATACGTTTTTCGGTTAAAGGACTTCCAAATGTTTTGGTTTGATCTGCACTGATGAGACATAAGTTGTCGAAATGCGCATATGCAGAAAATAAATTAATAGTAACTTCGGTATTTTGTTATTTAACACCTTGTTAATCAGGTAAACAAGAAACCCATGAAAGGTTTAACACCACCAAGGATTTATTGTGAATACCCTGAACATAACATTGTTGGATAGTTGAACATGTTGATCATTTGTTTCCGAATCATTGTCTTTCATCATCTGTTCACTTGATATAACTGGAAGTCGTGATTTAATAACACTCCGATCACAGACCGTAAATTAATTGCCATATGTGTCGCAATTTCCACGACATTTCTTTGACATTTTCTATGTTTAGCATTTTCTTGTAGTAAAATTGATTAAGATGTAGCCGTTTGGTCGCGAAAGAAATTGTCAAAGATTGGTTGTACTTCTGTTATGTCAAATGACAGTATTGTAATAACAACAAAAACACATCTTTGTAATTTTAATCTATCAAACAATATCAAACAGTTAATATTTTGTCACCACTTAATGACCATAAATAACATCAAAATAAACAAACATGTTAGTGTGTTTCCGATAGGCAAACTAAGCTTAGTAGGAACTCATGAGTGTTCACATTGGTTTTTACGAAACAAAATATGGTTTTGTGAAAATAAGTCCTTGCATACTTCATTTGAACAATATTTTCGAAGGCAAAGATGCTGCTGATGAGGAATAAATTTCCGAAATGGCCATACAGCTCATTAAAATAATTGCAGTTGGAGTTAACATATGTGTCTCATGGTCTCATGTTCATTTACTCCATATCCTTTTGTAAAAAAATAAATAACAAAATACCGAGGTTACTGTTAATTTAGGTTCTGCACATGCACATTTCGACAACTTATGTCTTATCAGTACAAATCAAATCAAAATATATGGAAATCCATGAACCGAAATATGTGTAAAGGCTTACAGAGAAGAAATTACCAAAGTATAGGATCTAAATAGAGAAGCCAAAATACACTAAGGACAGAGCTATGCCAGAGGGAGATAGTCCTTAGTTTCAGTCAAAATTTTTGTTACATTTATACATTGCAAGTTTTCAAATAAAATCGGTTTTCGGGCCAGCACCGAAGTACTGGCTACTGCATTGGTGAATACCCTCGGAGACTAACAGTCCACCAGCAGTGACATCGGCCAAGTGGGCAGACCTGGGGTCAATTACTTTGAAATGTAATTAATTAAATTACAATTACATTTCAAATTTCCTCAATTAAATTACAATTACATTTCAAATTTCCTCAATTAAATTACAATTACAATTACAGCATTTTCTTTGTTGTAATTAATTAAATTACAATTACTTTAGGAAAGTAATTAATTAAATTACAAACTAGATGTTGTCGGAAACGACAGCTATCCCCGCACTCCCTGTTTGACACAGAAAACAGTTGTTATACACCCTTGGCATAATTTTTTTCATTATCTTTGAAATCTACCTATTGATAGTCATTATTGTTACTAAAAGAATTCTAGGATATATGGTTGCTAAGTAGAATTCCAAAAAATAAGTGGTCTTTGAGACTTTCAGGAAATTTACCAAGATTGGAATCAATATTTTTGATATCCAGTTGATGAATATGTTCTTCCTAAACTAAATAAACAATTTAAGTATGGTTGCTAGGTAGAATTCCAAAAAATAAGTGGTCTTTGACACTTTCAGGAAATTTACCAAAATTGGAATCAAATATTTTTGAAATCCAATTGATGAAAATGTTCGTCCTAAACTACACAAACATTTTAAGTATGATTGCTAGGTAGAATTCCAAAAATAGGTGGTCTTTGAGACTTTCAGGAACTTTACCAAAATTGGAACCGCCTTTCAGAATCGTAAGTTATCAGAATTTTGCTTTTTACCAAACACTTGTCAGAATATAATATAATATGCCAAAATTAAAAAAAAAATATGTGTCTTTGACATTTTCAGGAAATTTACCAAAGTTGGAACCGGAACCAAAATTCCAAAAGCTTATTGCAAATCTATAGACTATATGCAACAATTCTGCATAAAGATTTGATCCCTAAATCCAAAAATGTAGGAGGAGTTTGCGTCACATGCCACATGTGTCTAATCCACATCTTTTGGTCTTTGTTTAAATTGACATCATGGGGCCTCTTGTTTGCACCAAGACCAATATCAAAAATCCGAAAGCTTATTGCGCATCTACAGACTATATGCAACAATTCTATAACAAAATTAAATCCCTAAATCCATAAATGTAGGAGGAGTTTGTGTCACATGCCACATGTGTAAAAATTGACATCATGGGGCCTCTTGTTTGCACCAAGACCAATATCGAAAATCCGAAAGCTTATTGCGCATCTGCACACTATATGCAACAATTCTACAACAAAATTAAATCCCTAAATCCAAAAATGTAGGAGGAGTTTGAGTCACAAGAAAAGTGTGACGGACGGACGGACGGACAGACGGAGGGTATTACATTATCCCCGAACTTTCTTCGAAAGTGCGGGGATAATTACATTTCAATTTTACACTTCATATAATGTGTATGATATGATGCAAACTTTGAAGGATGACGATTTCCAACAAGCAATTTTGATGAAAAGTAAAATCTACAGGGTACTTGATATTTTGGGTCTGCTAAGAATATTTCCATTAACTTTTTAAAATTTTGCTCTCAACTACAGACCATGGTAATAAGACTACAGCAATAAGCAAATGACAGCATCTGCATTCAGAATAACGAATCATAAGTTACCAATAGAACAAGGTAACTGGAATAATATAGAACGGACCATATGCAATCTTTTTAATGCAAATCAACTTTGAGATGAGTTCCATTACATTTTAAAATGCTCTTTTTTTCGGCAAAATAGAAACATGCTTTTAACTAAATTTTATAATAAACATCCCAATGTCTTAAAATTTGGAAATATTATGTCTTCAAAAAATAGAAATGAGCTTTACAAATTATGTAAACTTATCAAATTGATAGTAAAGGGTGCATGAAATCGGGCTGATATTTTTATATATTGTTTTTTTTTTTAAATTGTTGTGATATATCTGTATTTGTCTCTTGTTAACTTCATTGGTTTACTGAGAATAAAAATATATACATTTATATAGAAATGGCAATGGGGAAAATAAATTACGTACCTATTGCCAGTTCATTTTTTATATACAAGAAAACGTAACGTTTACAGGGATATCTATGGTTTGGAACAAGTCTTTTTTTTTTTAAATTTAAAATATCAAATTTCAGATAACCATGTTTAAACACGATTCATGTTTTTGCAGATATTTTTCAAACACTAGACCCTTTCATGTATTTATTCATTTTTTACTTAAAATAAATAAATAAACTAACATTATTTGGCATCTAAAAATATAGCCAAGTCTACTCTGTTTGTATGTATTATTTGGTTATTACATCAATTAAAACCTTTAATTTGTGACATTTTGTTTTGATAGGTAAAATTTAATTGCTGGCTGTAAATTAGTATGTTTATACAGCCTTTACGCTTTAAATATTTGTAGTAATCTTCCTATGAGTAGAGGAAATGTTAATCAATAAAATAATATTTCCCTTAATAAGCTTACATGTATGATATATACCCATAATAACAATTCATGTGTAGATTGATTGAGTTTAGGTGGAATTGTACAATATAATTTGAAAAAAATGATTGTTTAGGAGATATGAACCTGGTAATGAATATTTAATGATTAAATGCTTCAAAATGCAGTTTTATACACAAAAAGAACAAGTACTGGTAAATTTTGGGGAATCAAATTTAAATAGTCACATGGATATAAGCAAAAAATGTAAGGAAACCAACAAACTCTTGCGTTAAAAGAACTATTTGTAAAAATCAATAAAATTAATTAGGGGTGTATCTGCAAAAGTAATTCCAATTGGAATGTCTCCACAATTTTACTTGAAATTCAAATCTTCAGATTCATATCACCTTACAGATCATCTTATTTTATGCTAACTATTTATTAACCCTCATATGTGTTACAGACCTTTGCTAGTCCCAGTTCTGATCCATGTATTCTGAATTTTATTTTTTGAGCATATGTTCAAATTTAGGACTGTCCTTACACTAAGTAAATTAACACTGTCATTTGTAAATACATATATTATTTTATTTTAAGATAAGTTTAAATGCAAGTAGAAAACATTTCAAGAAAACGAGAAAAATATCAAAACATTTTCTATCTTTGGTCTTAAGGTGTTATTTAAAACAGAAGTCTTTAAATTTATGCAAAGAAATACATGTAAATCAAAGATGTCGACATGTAATTGAAAAGTAATTGAAAAAGTAATTCTAATTACATGGTTTTTCAGCCCTGTAATTAATTAAATTACAATTACATGTAATTGAAATTTCTCTCAATTACAAATTACATTCAATTACATTAGAACATGTAATTAATTACAGTCAATTACAATTACATTTTTCAATTGCCCCAGGTCTGCAAGTGGGAAAAAATAACAAAATACCGAAGTAACTGTTAATCTAGATTCTGCATATGCGCACTTATGTCTCATCAGTGCAGATAAAATCAAAATATTTGGAAATTCATGAACCGAAATATGTGTAAAAGCTGATAGAGAACAAAACGACTTATTGTAAACCAAATATTGACCGATTGATCTGTTCAAACATTCAGCTTAATTTGCGACTGCCTCTGCGTATATATTCCAAAGAACTGAAGAGATGCAGAATATAGAAGATCTGGGATAAAAAAAATGTGTTTCGAAACTGTATTATAGAATATATATATGATTTCACTGTCGTAACAGTCATCAAAAGTAATATGTCAAATGAACAAATGTCATCCACATACAACAAGTCCAGAGACAAAGTAAGACGATTAAAACCGAATATAAATGATCAAATAAAGAGATATGGAGTAAATGTACATGTGACAAAATCCCCATAAATACATGGTAAGACTAAGCAAATGGGACAACGCTTTCATTATTGTTCTTCATCTTGAAGTCACCAAAGCAAACATAAGCGTAAATATAGGAGAAGACACAAAAATACGCAAATCACAAACAAAATATTCAAAGCTACAACAATCCCAGTGTAATTTCCCATAAAACGTATTATTGTTGTTTTTGATATGTCAGATATACCTCTTATACCCCATCCCCCACCAACAAAAAAAGGAAAATATAGACGTCTTAAATTTTTAAATATATTAATATTTTGTTTGTGTGTCTGCACCATGGATTCTTTATTCTGCTTATATTGTGTCAATAATACTAGACTGCGTATCATATTTCACAACTAGTTATCTTTTTTTTCGGCGCTTTATCTGGAAGCATTATGTTTTGAAATTTAAACCTAAACGATGAAGGTATGAAAAAAAAAACAAATAGAAATCAGCACAAAAATTCAGAATGATCAAAAGATGAAAACATCGGCAGGATTGAAACTGTTTGAAAAAAAAATCGGGATATGCCATTAAAAAAATCCAGGAGATACTTGGAACTAAAAAAAGGTTTGACAGAAGTTCCACATTAAAAACAATAAGGATGAAGTTTGATCAAAGCCCCCACCACTTCGTGATCCCGTCTTGGAAAAGCTATCATAAGATAAAATGACCTTCGTAAAAAAAGTCGAGATTTAAAGCACGAATGACTACCCATAGTAATGACTTTATTGAAGAGTATATTTAGTAGTGAATTAATAATACAAAATACATAAAATCAACATTTCACTGCTACTTTTTGTAAAGTTAATGTATTGGAAATACTGAACGAAACGAGGCGTGATGCTACGCATCCATAGAAATTTTAATCTGGGATTTCCATGTTGAATAACAGTTATTCTTTTTCTATTGATTTATTGATGTACGTTAGGTAAAAAACAATTTTATACAAATAGTGACATAGTTTTAACACATTTATCCGTAATGAAAAAACGACTGTAAGTAAAACATGCAGTCAACTAGACAAAGTCGCCTATTAGCTTGGAAACATATGATCTTTTATCGCCCTTTCGTTAGCTAGGTTTCGATCTTGTGAAACATTATATAAAAGAGTTTCATTTGACAAACATGAAATCATTTCCAATCAAAGGTCAGTCATGCCCTTCTTGAATATCCATACTAAAAATAACAACCAAGACCTGCCATGCCTATATTGGGTACCAAAATTACAAAAAAATCCATAAAAGGAAAGATACATCGCAGGATCTTCATCTTGATCAACTACTGAATTTTCAATTGAACCAACTTAGATTTTGTCTGTAGCCAAAGACTGGCATCAAGCATATTGTGAAACTATTCCTGTCCGAAATGACATAAATCACACGTGAATACTTAAAAAATTGAAGGATTTATTCGAAAATCTTTAATCCCGTTCATTTTCTCAAATGCATTCTCTGAAAACATTTTATTTTTCCACACTGTATACCACGCTTCATCATGTTAAAGAAAATCATGAATCAACGGTATCATTCAAAAATCCTTTACCGATTAAAAAAATATGTTATATTAGTTTATACATTAACACTTTTGTCAAAAACCGTTTTAAAAGGAAAAGTATGATATGATGAAAAAGAAGTGTGCAGTATGCTTGATTATGTTGACATACAAATGGTCACTAATTGTGCTCCTCTACTCGCAGACTTGTTTTTATATTCTTACGTAAAAGATCATAAAATAAAAGATGCAAGATCATTCAATCTCACGTATAGATATATGATGATGTTCTTTCCATCAATAACGCATCTTTTGTTAAATGGATTCAATTAATTTATATGACAGAACTAGAGATAAAGGAGACGACAGAAACCACTACAGCTACATCTTTTTTGGACGTACATCTCGAATTTGACGAAAGTGGTCATCTCAGTACTTAAATTTACGACAAAAGGGACGATTTTAATTTCAAAATTATCAATTTTCTAACATGGACAGTAATATTTCAGCTTACGGAGTGTATGTTTAACAGTTTATTTGTTACGCTAGAGCAGGCACAAATTATGCAGACTTTCTCATTAGACATAGTTATCTCCGTGACAAGGCTTCCTACCGCTAGTTCTTACTACTGCGGTAACAAGTCCGGCTATCCCGAGTTACAATCATTGTCTTTGCTTGTCTTTAGACACTTATTTTTTTTTTGTGTGCAGAAATCTGGAATATTGTGGCGTGTGATTGTAGTTTCAGCCATTTTGGGTAGTTCCTGTTATCTCTCCTACATTAATTAATACTGAAACTAGAAAACACGAGGGGACTTTATAAACATAAGTGGATGATATAAATCGGATAATGGTTTTTATGAAATAAAAACGATACGCTAGGCTATGGAATAGCCTTGGATAGAAAATTGCGTGTTTGATTGACAAGGGTGTGGTGGCTCATGATGTATTTGTATACTCAAATTAATACTTGAAGTAAGCTTTTCTCGGTACTTCTTTGTAATTTCTTCTATTGGTCTTCACATGTGATAAAACAGTCACTGATTCGATCAAACCTCTCATTTTTTGTCAACAGCAACTCAAAGTAGTTTCGTGCTTTTGTTTTTTGTTTTTGCATTCTCCTAGGGTGCTGCTTTTTTAATCTTTTATCCCTCAACAGAGACAAACTTTATTAACTAAAATGTATACATGTATCGAAGCAGTGCATTTGTGTCAATGCTTTCTAGTAATTCTGAGCATTTAATACTTCAACTATGGTTTCAGGTTTCACAAACAATCCTTACAACCAATGTAACTGAGGGGTTTTTCTAGCGCAGCATGCTATGACCACAACATGTTGACAACAAATAAATATGCTTGCTTGATACAATAATAAACCTTTTACAGCACACACAAATAAACACCTTGTGCTCTTTTTGCTTCCGCAAAAAACGCAATTCTATCTCTTTCCACCTTTCGTTCTCCATTGCCTAAGTATCTCCACAAACTACAATCACGCTTTGTTTAACACAATTGAAAAGTCTTTTATAGTATTTGTATATTATTGATTATTGCACAATACCTCATCTTTATGTTTTAAATTTATACATTACTGTTCTTATTCTTTTTATCATATCTATATTTATAAATCTGGCTAAGCGATATTGCAATACCAATCCCATCATCCTCTACAAACCTGTTCCCAGTACCACCTATAGTAAATGTTTATAATACTTTTCAACTTCCACAACGGGAAACAGAAAAATTAAACCCCGCCCCGTTTTATCAGGACGAAACTGGACGCCATTTTGATTTTCGAGAATCTGAAATTCCTATTGGTAAATAGTCTTCTGTGCATGCGTTCTCCTCACTGCGCAAGCGTATTCCTCACTCCCCCCAAGAACTATCTACATAGCTAGGCTATTCTATAGCCTAGCTAATAATCATTTCTTTTAGCTGTCTACGACCTTTCAATAGCAATTGATGTTAAGTTGCTACCGGACACTACCGCAATGGAATAACAAAATACCATTGTTACTGTTAATTTATTTCTGCATATGCGCATTTCGACAATTTATGTCTCATCAGTGCAGATCAAACCAAAACTTTTGGAAATTCATTAACCGAAAAACATGTTTAAGCTGATAAAGAACAAATAATCTAAAGGATCTAAATAGAAATGCCAGAATAAAGCTAAGGACAGAGCTATGCACAAGGGAAATACTCCTTAGTTTAAAACAAAATTATGTAAAATTTAGATTTTGCAGGTTTCAATAAATTCGGGAAGGGGAGGTTTGTCATGCCATAAAACCGACTTAACAGACATTTCTTTTGAAATACAATCGTACAAAGTCATGACCATTGCGGTCGACAAATTTTCCGGTGGTTTCCATGTGAATTGTACTTTTGACTCATGGACTTCGGCCCTTGACCACTCTGTTCGTTAATTTTGTTATTACCCCCATTTATAACTTTAAACAGCTCACGCATGTTGTATACGCATATTTTTCTTTATCATAAGAATAGTTACCCTCTGATACTGCATTATCTGAAAAAGTCAAAGTTGGACACTGAAGAGATACTCTATGTAACACATTGGAAAG
Source organism: Modiolus philippinarum (assembly GCA_002080025.1). Classification (NCBI taxonomy): domain Eukaryota; kingdom Metazoa; phylum Mollusca; class Bivalvia; order Mytilida; family Modiolidae; genus Modiolus; species Modiolus philippinarum. The sequence continues at coordinate 79,547 of MJUU01026759.1, forward strand.
GAATTACTAAATAATGAAATGATATGAAGTAAATACACACGAGACAAAGACTCCTCAAATACATGACAGAACCCGTCAATGAAACAACGATTTTGTTGTGGTTATTCACTTTGAAGCCTTTAACAAGTTGAAATTTGCTCATACCCCATTTTAAGTTAAGGTAGATCGACAACAATACACGACGCATTCGATTGGCGCATTTACGAAACACGAGCCGGATGCGGAATTGACTTGATTTTCAAGCCGTAATATTTCTTTATTGGCCTTTTCATTGTGACGTCATAATAGATTGGCATACACTTTCCCACGAATTAGCTCCCCTTTCCTGAAAATATTTTCTATTTTGTTAACTATATAAAATATCTCTCTTAATCAAACGGTGACACATAGATTTTGTCAGTCAAACATATAGCTGAAGTGTATATCTCTGAAATATCAAAAGTATAAAAAATTCTATCTGATATTTATTTCACATTAATGGTAAATGAAAGGATATGGAGCAAATGCACATGAGACAAAGTCTCTACAAATACATGAGAAAAACAAGCAAAGGAACAATGCTTTTATTATTGCTTTTCATCTTGAAGTCACCATGAGGCCTTCAACATTGAGCTTTGCTCACACCTCGTAGTAAGTTCATAACGGACCCTAGCACCGGTTTGAGCGGAATTCTTTGCTAATTGTCGAACAACGCTTCAGCCATATCTTTTCTGGTCATGGATGCGGGATCAATTCAACTGGCAAAGTGCTCTTACAATCACTGTCATCCGTTGCCCGACAAAAGCACTATAGATAAAAATCTAAATAATAAGCATGTGATCACAGTTCCCTATATATTCTTTGTATATATAAATGAAAAATACTGAACTGGGCCTGATAACAGGAAAAGATGATCGGTGACATAACACTTTTATTTTATGTTTTGAACAAATGTGCTAAGAACTACAATATATCTTAAAATAAAAAAATCTGTCTGATATTTGTATGAGGATCGATCTACCTTAAGACGGTCCGTAGCACCGATTTGTTTGAAAGATGTCGAACAACGCTAAATACATGCTGTTTTACTGAATTAACTGTCACATCTAGTTCTTACAACCGCATTTATCTATTGGCTGACAAAAAGATTCACAACATATAAATAAACACATGACACTTGTCGAGTCAATTGCAAGAAAACTTGGCATAATAAAGTAGTGGGCACTATAAATATGTGGACAGAATAAATTTTGGAAAAAAAAAAAAAAAAAAAAAAAAAAAAAAAAAAATGATTCCATATAAGAATTTGTCTCCAAGAAAAAGTACACCATAACTGAAATATTTATCCTAGTCGTACTTTATTCCAAATTCGGAGAGCTACTTTCGTATCTGAAACATGATTACTACATTACATTAAAAAATAATCGATACTTAATCGATATTTATGTTCATGATCACTACTGTGTATTTGAAACAAGTTGTCGAAAGTTATATTCATCACTGGATTAAATACGGAAGTTACTCTGCATATGCGCAATTCGACAACATATGCCATTTCAGTGAAGATCAAAACAAAACATTTGGAAGTCCATGAACCGAGATACTTGAAAAAAAATAGAGAACAAATAACGAACAGAATCTAAATAGAAAATTCAGCTAAGGACAGAGTTTTGAACAAAACTTAGTGAAATTTAGATATTGTAAGTTTCAACATGAAATCGGTTTTCGGGTCAGCACCAGAGCACTGACCACTGGGTCGATGAGTACCCTCGAAGACTAACAGTCCACCAGCAGAGGCATCAGCCCAGTGGTAACAAAATACAGGAGTTAATTTTGTTTCTGCCCATGCGTATTTCGACAACTTATGTCTATTATGTGCAGAATTTGAAGTCCATAAACCGAAACAATAATTAATCGGACGTAATGTCCATGATCAATCGAAGTTGATGTCTTTTGGGTGTACATTTTGACATCTTTTGTTTCTGAACTATGCAAATATATTTTAACATAAACAAAAAATGTCCCGAAAGACACGAAAATAATAAAAGAATATTAAGTAAATAAGCTTGAGATGTTTGATGGTACTTTGTAAGTAAACATTGCTTTTTATGTTGGTGTTACGTGTTTGTAAGGAAGTTCATATAGAAAAAAAAATTATGTACTAAATCAGAATTCAGACTGATTTCAGATCTAATTTAACTGCGTATTAATGGATGACGATATTCCTTGATTTACAGAAGCTAGTGTTGGATTTTTATAGATGTGATTTATCAATGTAAATGAAACCAATATTGGGTCATCATTGACTTTACTGTTTTTGCTCAGTCTATATAGGGTATGTTTTCGATTTTTCTCTAGCTGATTTATCGTGTATTGACAGTGATCAATCTAAGGTTTCATCATACGTGGTATTTTGTTTTTGCATACTTATGGAGATTAAATTTGCTTTCCGACAACAGCTTAAATAGAGAGAAATAAGTATTTGAAGGCAACTGTTAACAAGTGCTAAATCGCTTTTGATGAATTCTAACATTACGATGCTTATATATTATAAGTCATCCTACTTATTAAAAAGATACAGTACAATCGCATGCTTAGAATAATCCTATCTAACTTACATTAATGTAAAAAAGTGGATAACGGGAAACATCTACAATGGCTGAAAATTACAATCACATGCCACAATCTGCCCAGGAAACTATACGAAAAAAATACAAACAAGACAAAAGACAAACGTAAACAATGATAGGAACTCGGGATAGCCGGACTTGTTACCGGCACGCGCAAAAAGCCAGCAGTAGGGTTAAATCGGTTACCCAAACCTCCCCTTTATCTGTCCCATTTCCCTATAGTATGGTAAGCATACGAAAAAAACCCAATACAGGTAGACTACTAACTCCATAACCACATTCCTGAAAGGAGAAAAAATGACAATTCGTAATTTTGAAAAATGGGCCAAGGAGTGCTCGCCCTAAACTGCCGGCTAGCCCAAGGAGCCTAGTCTGCTGGTAAAACACTGTCGCACCACGGAAGAGAAATCAAACTCAAAAACTTCCCGAAGGGTTTGGTCAAGAATCATCATATATTTCAGTAGACATCGGCAGTATCAGTGAGAGGCCAGTATGTGTGTAAAATTTTTAGGTCACTAGATCTCAAGGCTAATTTAACGGATGCAAACAGAGTATCTTGTCGATATCCCCTATAAAAGAATGTAAGTTACGTCCCAGCTTTTCTGGATTTTTAATCAGTTTCTGGCATTTTTTAACAACATTTCCGTAAAAAGAGGATTAGAAATACCCATAGTAATAAGCTGTTTGCGAGTAACGCCGTATTTAGATAACAAATGTTCAGATCTATTACAAAACTTCTTAAAAGTACTAGTATTCAACAACCTATGAAATCTGTAACCCTGTTGTAAAAGTTTGGCTGTGATAGTAAGCTTACCTTCATCTAAATCGTCAAGAGTAGAACAAACTCGTGCGAATCGTACCAGTTGAAAATATACACCCCGTAGGATGGAGCTAGAGGAATGTCGCCGTCAAGAAAAGGAAAATTAATAATACTGAAATCAAAATCAAACCCGTTTATCATAAATTTTAGTTTTTGTTTTACCAGAGTCAATAGTGATAGTGGGCAGTATCAGAAACGGTAGAGGAATTTGTACAAGATATTCAGTGACTTAAAAATTAAATCTCTTACTTTTAATGATGAATTTTTGAAATAGCCTAACCATTTCACAGTTTTGTTAATCATATAAAATGTTTGATTCAAAATGAGAAGATTTGTGTCTACTTAAACATTTACATTCATTTTGACTCATGTGCATTTACTTCATATCATTTCATTGTTTAATTAAGACTTGTGTTTGTCTCTCCTGCATTGTGTAGTTCCTAAAAAAGATTCTCCATGCGACAGATGTATGCTCTCTACATATTTCAGTTATGTTGTACTTGTTCGTAAGAGAATTTCTTAGGTCGGAACACTATTATACTCTTAAATCTTGGCACTTTTGTAAATTCCAAATGTTACTCTGACCACCTGTTAATAGTGTCAACATCTCATTATTTTATTATGCCAAGTTTCTTGCAATTGACTCTATCGGTGTCCTGTGGTTCTGATGTGTAACTCTTTTGCCGGTGCTTTGGGCCGTCTTGAACTTACTAAGAGGTATGAGCAAAACTCATTATTGAAGGCCTCCTGGTGACTTCAAGGCTATGAGAACAACAGTAAAAGCGTTGTATCATTACGTGGCTTTACCATATTCATATAGAGACTGACTATGTTTTGTTTGCATTTACTCCGTATCCTTTCATTTTTCATAAGACAAGTAAGCATATCTTGTCTTATATTAAGTATCTTTATAAAGAATGGAAATGATTATAGACAAATTATTACAACAAATACATTTAAGAAACAAACATAACACTGATCATAAAAAAAAAGATACAGTGTTATGTGCATGCTCATAATATTCTTTTATGCTTAGAAATCTAACTTTATATATAATAACGGGTATCAAAATGAAAGGAAACAGGAAAAGGGTAGCGGAATTTTTACGAGATATACAATGACTCAAAAATTAAATCATAATCTTTGGAAAAAGCCCAACAATTCACACAGATAAGATTTGTATCGTAAGTGAAGTAGGCATATATTGTCTTATTTTAAGATTTCTACATATAATGTAGAATATCTTATCATATATTTCCGTGTCTATATAAAGGAAGAAAATGATTTTTTAAGCAGTTTATCCATGCAAAGAGTGGCAAAAACCCTGAAAAACTTAACAAAGGACCCCTTTTTAAAGTATATGATAAATTTGTCGATTAGCTTGTAAAATTCACGTATACTTATAAATCCAATTTAATGAATTTTGTCTCTGTCTTTTTGAATGTTCTAAATTACCTCCGATTTAAAAAATCGTCAACAAGCAGCTTCAAATCTACGTAGTGAGCCAGGGATAAGCAAAAGTTAACCATCCACTTTTGACAAAATTTGCAGCTTGGTTACAAAGTAGTGCTTAGACGAAAAACCGCTAAGGGGATATTGAGGTTGAAACTACACCTGCTGGTGCATAAGGTTAACATAAGCTGTAACTATTCCCAACACTACCTATTTGTGGACTTACAAGGTTGATATGTAGACATTTGTAATAATAAATTGTACATCGACATAATCAAAATATCAAGAAAAAACATGCACTACATGCATGTCGATGGACATCGGCAAGTTCTTCAAAGATGGTTCAATGAGTAGAATGAAAAGTTTCTTCTAATGAAACCATTGTTAGCATAATTTGCATCATAATTGGCAAATTACCATGGATTTAGGGATATGACACATTCTTCATATGTCAGGGTCCTGATTTTTAGATTAGTTTATGTACGAGTATTTTCCAGGGTGTGTTTTTTTTAAGTTTTGTTAATGCATTGTTACTTATGACAACTGCTTCATGGCAATACAGGGTGCATTGAACATGACTTCTTAGAGTATGTTATTGTACTTCCTGAATTATTTTTACATTTATTTGGCCGATATTCCTGCAGCTACTTCAAAGTTTGCCATCGGTTCCGCTCTTCATGTGATAAAAATGTAATTTTAGATTTTAGATTGAAACTTTGCTTATTTCGGGGTGACCAAGTAGAGTTTCTGTAAAAATGGATAACGGGAAACAACTATACAATGCCTGAAAATTGAAATAACATACTTCAATCTGCCAGGAAAATGTTGCAAATAAGACAAAAGACAAATGTAAACGATAGGAACTCGGGACAGCCAGACTTGGTAACGGCTCTTTAGCAAAAGCCAGCGGTAGAGTTAAACCGGTTTATGAGTACCCAAACCTCCCTTTTATCTGTCTCGTTTCCCTTTAGTATGATAAACATATTTGTTCATATTTATGACACATTTTTCAGTAAGCAGGGTAAGTCAAGTTGTCTTAAAATTCATACTCAGAGATATTTGAATTACTTACAAGAGTATACAACAAATCGAATTTTTGACTCTTTCAATTTTTCAGCTGGAAGCATTTCTATATCAAATTATATTTTTCACAATTTCATATGTTAGACACATAGAGTCAAGGTTAATTTAAATTTCGTATGTTTTTTCTGTAATAACAATAAAATTCCTTTGTAGATTTTCTTACCATACAAACGTATCAGCTAAGACATAAAACACATGTACTATTACAAATGATTGAAGTCTAACGTCATCAAAGGTTACGACCCTTTTCTGTAGAGTTCTGTCATGCACAAAATTTTACATATTCTGCATTTTATACTTATTAACCTTGCATGGGTTTATACGTGACGTGACTAAGTAAAACCACAAAAATAAAATCGGTCAGCATATTGTTGTTTAACAAAATGCAAAATCTGGAAACGGACAGCAGGTGTATGAACACTTTGCCATTTAATTTTTTGTTTGTTGACAACTCCACAAGCATGAACAAAAGAGAGGATAATTTGATGTAGAGTTGCTCGACATTTAGCAATGAAATCCGCTCAAACTGGTGCTAGGGGCCATTTTGAACTTGCAATGAGGTATGAGCAAAGCTCTTTGTTGAAGGACTCATGGTGACTTCAAGATGAAGAACAACAATAAGGACATTGTTCCGTTGCTTAGTTTAATCCGCAGGGGCTAGGCTCGTTAAATGTATTAATTGGTTTTTGGTTCTCTATCAGCTTTAAACATCTTTGAGTTACTGGTCTTCCAAACGTTTAGATTTTATCTGCACTGATGAGACATAAGTTGTCGAAATGCGCATATGCAGAAAGTAAATTCACAGTGACTTCGGTATTTAGTTATTTGTTACCACTGGGTCGATGCCACTGCTGGTGGACTGTAAGTCCCCGAGGGTATTCACCAGCCCAGTAGTCAGTACTTCGGTGCTGACCCGAAAGCCGAATATTTTTGAAACATTCCAATATCTAAAATTTTGTAAATTTTATTAAAAACTAAGGAGTATCTCCCTCGTGCAAAGCTCTGTCCTTAGCTGATTTTGGATTTAAGTTTAGATCACATTGGTTTTTGGTTCTCTATCAGCTTTAAACATCTTTGAGTTACTGGTCTTCCAAACGTTTAGATTTTATCTGCACTGATGAGACATAAGTTGTCGAAATGCGCATATGCAGAAAGTAAATTCACAGTGACTTCGGTATTTAGTTATTTAACATTTAACGAGCCTAGCCCCTTTGGTTTAATCATGTATTTCTAGAGACTTTGTGTCTTGTGCATTTACTCCATATACCTTCATTGTTTATTTGAAACAGATGTTTTCAAATGTCTCATTGTGTTTCCTTTTATCTATTTTTTCTGTAATTTTTTTTCTTTTATAGAAATTTTCATTATTTTCAAAAATCACAATCGTCTTGGCTAATCTGAAATTTATCTATAGGGGTATCTCTGTGATGGTCTGTAATCTCCAGCTCGCTGATGCTTTTATAAACCCTACTGACATATGACAATGTTTGAATAAAAATGTGGACAAAGGACCCTGACCCCTGACATTGTGAGGATGCATTGATATTTTCAATGCAATAAACAGATGTTTTCAAATGTCTCATTGTGTTTCCTTTTATCTATTTTTTCTGTAATTTTTTTTCTTTTATAGAAATTTTCATTATTTTCAAAAATCACAATCGTCTTTGCTAATCTGAAATTTATCTATAGGTCTATCTCTGTGATGGTCTGTAATCTCCAGCTCGCTGATGCTTTTATAAACCCTACTGACATATGACAATGTTTGAATAAAAATGTGGACAAAGGACCCCTGACCCCTGACATTGTGAGGATGCATTGATATTTGCAAAGAATTATGCTTCCATTTTTGAGTGACACTCGTAAAAAGATGCTAAAAACCAATCACTCAGAAAAACAGACCGTACTAAGAAATCTCTCTGTTGTTGTTTAATTTTTATGAGATGATTTTTGGTATACACTTTTAACAAAGTTACAGATGTGATTCACAAAAGTGCATAAAATTTTATGTGGCGTTGAATAGCTTTCATTGATCAGTTAATAATTTTTCCATTTGGGGATTTTCTATTTGATAAATGTGACAGATCTTTCTGTTTAAAGCAAATTACTATAATTATGATCACTGTTTTACTGTGAAGAAAATCTTACAATACTTGCGTCAGTGTACCGTGTTCATGCAATTTGTTTCTTTTGTATTGCTATATATAGCGATCGCTATAGGCACTTTTATATTTGTTTGAATACTTGTATAACTGGAGAATATATTTTGAATGCATTTAAAAAATAAAAGGTATTTTTTATTTTGTTTTTCATGCAGTTTTAAATATTTTGTACAATCCTGAATGTGGCCAGGCCTTAGTAAAAACAAAGTTCATTTACAGAAACAAACATCGACTTTAGAATGTGCCATGAACAAGGGAAGACATTATTAATTCATTCAGGGTCTGACAACCAGTTTAAGAATTAGATCTTTGTACCCCCATAGCCAGCTTAACGCTTCTGTACTCTGTTTACATTAATTAACTATTTATTGATTCTGTTTGCACTGAAATACTGATTAATAAACACAATTTGTTTATTAATCAGTATTTCAGCGCCCTGAAAGATTTGTTAATAAACTTTTACATGGCATTTTACAATTTTCTCCATTATCATCTACCTTTTCACTATTAACAGTTTTCTACGACTTACGTAAGAGCTTTCTCTTGATTGCACCTTCATACTTGATGTAATAGTGCCATGGTAATATGACCGACTTATGACAGAATTGAACAGTACCATTGTGCAATTTACCGATTCGATGTATCGACAGGAATGTGCGATGGAACAATAGCCAAATGTACTGGAACGCATAGTAAACTGTCATGTTTATATGATGGTATGTAAATTTGTACGACCACGTCGTGAAGAAATAGGTTGATATTTGTGGCTTCAGACAATCAGCGATATAGTTATAGTGTTATTTTCCATTATGTGCCATTTTAAATTCAACGGCAAGAACCGCTAAACTAATATTTTAACCAATCTAGATCGATTTCATTGAGAAGGTTTATCGTTCGCACTATGAAAGAATCGATTTCAATCGCTCTTTTTGGCCATTTTAAATAGTAATACGCTATAAGGTGAGCCGCAGTGAGAGCCGGAGAACTGCTCACTTCTGGAAATTAGAATCTTCTTTTTGCTTTAGTTTTGTGACGTTCTTGTTCTTTTTTGTTTATTTGTTTTGTCTTTGTCATACTATCTCAATTCGTGTTGCTGTGAATTGCCGTGATTTTGGAATTTCCCCTTTCCTCGTTCGTTTGCCATGTACTTCTACAAAAAAGATACTGCCACGTGAAAATATGTGAAGAGAAAAATATACAGCTGTCTTACAGCTTAATGCATAAAGCATCTACGTCTCCAGCTGTTATTGCATCGTCTTTTTTACCTTCACTGCATATAGATGTTTTTTGTGTTCTTAAATAGCTTTTTTCAGCAATATATAACCGGGTAAATTCCGGCTATATTAAATAAAAACGGTATTCCAAATTATATACTTTATTTTGCGGTATCTGGACACTTCCAGACCTAAGATCGAAACTGAAAAACAATACAAAATAACAATGATATATAGATAATTAAAAACAGTTGTTAGAATATAGTTAAGTACTGTCGACCAATCAGATAACAGGATTTCAACTGCCTTATTTGTGAAGAACATAAGAAATCATGTTCTTACTAAAGGATTATCTATTGTATTTTACATGTTAGGGTTAATAGCTTAAAACTGCTTGAGGCATTTCATTTAGATTGTAAAGCTATGAAGGAGTTGTCATTCACTATAATATTTTCAAACAATAAATTGACTATTCAGTATAATTCAGATGAACACAAAGCAATAACAGATTAAGGGGGTGTAATCATTACTTCAATAAAAAACAAGTATAAAGCATTTGAGGATAGATATGGCGTTTTGGGTTTCAAACCACCTTTTTGGAAATATTTTAAAAATTTTGTGCAAAATAAGTTATAAAAAAACGTAATATGTACACTAATTATGTTCTTGCCATCAGGAACCCCCCCCCCAAAAATATATATATATATATATATAAAAAAAAAAAATACATACCCACTGTATCACATTTAAAGCCTCGGGATCCATGATAATAAGAAACTATAAGTCATCTCTTTTAAATTCTGTAAGCTCTAAACCTTCCTACTCCATAATGAATAACTCTATGTAATTACATTTATAACACCTGTTTTATCACCTTCACAGTTTTCTAAAGACCTTAATTACTCCAATTACGGTATGCATGGGTGAAGTCAAATTGGGCTAAATTAGCCTATCTATTGAGTGTCTATAATGGTTGATTATTGTAATTATTTCTTGAGTACTTATTAATATTCTAAATATGTAAGAACATGATTATCCCCATCTTCGTGATAAGTACTTGCTAATGCTTGTACTTATTCACGAAGAAGGGGATTATCATGTTCTTACATATACTTATGCAAACAGATTAGTGTCCAAAGATATCAAACAGCTCTTTCTGGCCTCCAGTGCGACAAACATTTTTGAACAATAGAAATAATTGATAGATTAATTTAAAACGAAAGAATAAATAGATAAACTCACTTGTCACATAAGCACTAAGAATTATGTGTAAATTAAATGTTTGAAACATATTATATGAAATGTCCAAAGAGTATACTTAATGAAAACACAACTTTAATTTTAAATCCAAATGTCCAAATATTTCCGGGTTATAATCTCCCTTACTCCCCCTAAACTCGGTCCCAGAGTTTGCCGTATATACCACTAGTTTTATCCTCTTGAACGCATTGCTTTGCCCATAGGAATAGGTGGTCTTTGTTGTCTATTAACCGCCGAAACTGCATATCCTTCACGTTCAAATCTATAATTTTCATATTGTTCATGAAAATCATTTACTTCCCTTTGTAACAGACGCTCTTTCATTTGACTATTCTTATAATCTATGGTCAACCATTGTTAAGTCTGTTCCAACTTCTGAATGTCCTTGTTTAATTTGAATATTTCAACGTTTGCCTTTTCCAGAATGTATACACTTTCTTCCAACTCATTTTTCAAAGTCTGGATCTGAAGAGCAAAATTCCACTTTTCTGCTTTTAATTCTTCGTTTTCAGTTCTTACAATATTTATTTCCACAGTTTTGTTTAATGAGTCCGAATTTTCGGTTTTTAATATATAATTTTCCTTGGAAAGCCTCCTTTTTTGAATACGTAAAAATCTTAGATTATCCTCTTTTATTTCTTCTTTGAAGGCACACGTTTTAGCGGCGAGTTCGATGTCGTCTAATCCTGTAACCGGAAAGACGGGTTGCTGTTGTCTCTTTTCAATAAATTTCTTCATATGTTCACTGTCCCGTTTCTAATTTCCTTTTACCTTTGAATACTAGCAGGTTTTTCGTGAAAATTACACACGCGGGAATAATGTAACAAATGAATTTACAGCATTACATATGTGTCATTTAAACATGCTTACGGTTTGTCCGCAACACTTGCACAAGTATACCATATTGTGCATTCTAGAAAACGGTACTTCATTCCTATATGGCTGGTAAATCCAACATCCATTCATCATGATATTTGTCCACGAGTTCATTTTCTAGTTTTTGGGAAACTAGTTCTGGTAGAGCAAGGTACTGAAGATCGTGCCCGGGTTCTCCACCAATATATAACAAGGTAAATTCCGGCTATATTTAATAAATACTGTTTTTCAAATTATATACTTTATTTTGCGGTATCTGGACACTTCCAGACCCAAGATCGAAGCTGAATAACAATACAAAATTACTATATTATATAGATAATTAAAGACAGTTGTTATGCAAGTAGATTAGTGTCCAGAAATATTAAACAGCTCTTTCCGGTCTCCAGCGCGACAAACATATTTTGGACAATAGAAATTGAGAGATTAATTTAAAACGAAAGAATAAAGGAAAAAAATAAATAGATAAACTCATTTGTCACATTAGCACTAAGAATTATGTGCAAATTAAATGTCTGAAACGTATTACATGAAATGTCCAAAGTGTATTTGTAATGAAAACACGTAATTCAATTTTAAATTTTAAATCCAAATGTCCAAATATTTCCGGGTTATAAATACATGATTAAAATGGTCACCATACTCGTCAGACGTAGTTAACAGAAAAAAAATATTAAGTAACAATACCAGATACATGAATCAATTGTCTGAAAAAGTCTTTTTATATGTTTTGTATTATACTATAGGGAAACGAGATAGAGAAAGGGGAGGTTTGGGTACCCATAAACCGGTTGAACCCTACCGCTGGTTGTTGCTAGTGCCGGTACCAAGTCCGGCTATCCCGAGTTCCTATCGTTATCTATGTTTGTCTTTTGTCACTTAATGTTTTTCTTGTACGGTTTTCTGGTTAATTGTAATATGTGATTGTAATGTTCGGCCATTGTAAGTGTTTCCTGTTATATTTTCTTCATTAATTTTTAAGAGAATCTTGTCTTCTATAAAGCGTTGGAAAACACATTTTACTGACATTTTCGATTACTGTTTTTAAGATCGTCCAAAACCAATTCCAGTCCGGATTTTATGAGTTTTACTTGATTGAAATAATGGTATATGAACTGAATCTTAGCTAAGCATTTATAAAATTTTATCGTCAAACGCTTTCAATAAAATTATGAGTGAATATTTGTTTGGCACAACAATTGAGATGATAGTGTCATTAATGACTCCCAACATTGTGTAAATATTCAGCGTGGTTTAAAGCCATCGGTAAACTTCTCTGTAGCGTGAACGCTGGTTATCGCACCTAAACCTAGTCAAAACTGATCTTCAACTCCATCGAGTGTCCTAATTTCATTTGAAGTTCATTTCCAGCTCCTAAAGTCATCAATACTCTTTTTTGGAGTTCATTATGGTGTCAGATTCACTTTCATTTCGTTTGGAGTAATAACAACATTTTGACGTTTTTGTACGGTTTCCGACTTAGAACATATTCCTGAGCCTTACATTTATAGCTTAAGCGATAATGTTAAACGATTTGTTTTCGGCTTTTCTGTCTTTGCACTATTAAATGTAAACGCAATTATGAAATAATTGAAATGATTGCCTATGAAAATAAACCCTCTTGAAGGCCTCATTGCGACTTTAAGGTAAACAACAACAAAAAAGCTTTGATCCGTTTACTTATCTCCACTAAATGTATTTGTAGGAATTTGTCCCATGTACATTTTTACTCTACATGCCTTTATTTGTTCTTTTTACAGAGAAAATCATATTTGGGTGGTTTGTATAGCTACGCAACATTCGAATTCTTGCAAGTGCGTGTTTGAAGAAATCAATTACAATCGGTTTTGTTGAGAACGAAAAGGACCTCGTTTCAATCAGTCACAATCTACAACCTTTAGTAAATATTGGGACATTAAAGAGCTCTGGTCGTCAACCTTTGTATACAATAATTAAACAATGGACTTCACACGAAGTTAACGAACTACAACAAATATCCCAAGGTTAAAAACCTGATATATATTATAGCAAAGTACACAATGTTTCGATCCTAAAGGAAATTGTAATGGATATGAAGTTATGTACAGTCTGGTGCAATACAAATACAATAAAAGCGCAATATTATAAAAAAATGTTGAAAAAGTACAATATACTGATTGGCAACAAGAAGCAATTATCGAATATTGGTGTAATTTGTTCTTTATCATGATCTTACTTATTAACTTAAAATCTAAATATATAGGGAATAATACATGGCAAAATCCGTATCACATGCCGTATCATCCCGAGTTACCAATATCAGCACGAGGGCCTCTGGCCCGAGGGCTGATATTGGTCGAGGGATGATACGGCATGTGATACGGATTTTGCCATGTATTATACAGTTTATCATATATTTAAACAGAGGACTACTAATCCGAAATATACTGTCAAAAATTGAAATCGGTAAGAGAAAATGCATGTATTTTTTGAAGAGGAAAATTTCAAAATGGGCGGAAAGGTCTAGAAGTTTTGGACTAAATCTAACATGTAAAGGAAAAAAAGTTTGCTAGATTTTTTTAACTGATCATCACACAACAAAACAATTTCACCCCACACAAATCTTTGTTACCCTCCTCCCAAAAACATTTTTTGCCCCCCCCCCCCAAAAAAAAAATTGCCCCCCAAAAAAAATTTTTTTTTAACCCCCGAAAATTTTTTTAATAAAAAAAAGAAAAATTGAAAAAAAAATCGAAAAAATGGTATGTGATAAAGGGTAAGCCATGCAATAAAGGGTATGCGATAAAGGGTAAGCCATGCGATAAAGGGTATGCGATAAAGGGTATGCGATAAAGGGTATGACGTCATAGTGTGAATACGGAATGAACATCATGCACTGTATCACATATTCAAAACGTCTGTATTTATTACTAAATATATGATAAATACAGATTAATACATGGGCATTTCCATATTGGCCTGGTTATCATCCCGAGACACCCATATTGACCCGAGACGAAGTCGAGGGACAATACGGGTCGAGGGATGATAATCAGGTCAATATGGAAATGCACATGTATTAAACTTTTTATTACATACTTCAGACGTTTAGAAATGCCAGGCCGATATGGACCGGAAGTCGTTTATTTGCCCAGACCAATATGGACCGGAAGTCGTTTATTTTGTCTGAGATGCACGAGGTGCATAAAATAACCTATTATTTTCCTGGGGTGTGAAAATATGGACAGTTTGCTTCCGGTCATATTGATCATGCAAAAACGCTTTTATTTCTACTAAGTATGTAATAAACACAAATAATGTTCTACCTTTTTTAATATAGAACAAAATATGTGTTACCAAACAGTTCTCAATGTCAAAGTAGGAAAAATTGTAACCTGGACATGTAAAGCTGTAAAAATGGGATGATTTTAAAATCTAAAAACAAAATGTAACATTAAAGAAATTAGTGAAGAATTTAAAAAAAAATTAAAATCATTGTTTTTTATTACTTCGGTTTTTGTTATATAGGCCTTAGGTTTTAGAGTACCCATTCTGAAAAATAATCTTCTAATCCAATATTCGCCTATTTTCCATTAATTAGAAAACGTATTTAGTCATTTTATGACTAAATAAGTTTCTACTTCGGGTTATGCTATATTCATATACCAGTTTTGTTTGTATTACTGTACCGACAATTTCAAAGATTTTTAATCTGTCACTGTAATAGTGTACCGACAATTTCAAAGATTGCTTCGGCTTCGGTTATCGGTTAAAGTAAGCAATGAAGGGATATGGAGTAAATGTACATGAGACAAAGTCTCTATAAATACATGGTAAAACAAAGCAATAGAACAACGCTTTTATTGTTGGACTTCATCTTGAAGTCACCATGAGCCCTTCAACAATGAGCTTTGTTTATACCCCATTAGTTCAAGACGGCCCCTAGCACCGGTTTGGGCGGAATTCATTGCTAATTATCGAGCAACGCTACATCCATGCTCTTCATTATCCATGAATACGGGATTGTCAACAAACATAAAATTAACTGGCAAAGTGTTCTTACAATCGCTGTCATCCGTTGCCCGACAAAAAGACTGACAGAAGACAATAACAAAACTTATACAATCACAAGGCACTCATCGAGTCAAAAGTAAGAAAACTTGACATAATAGAAATCATGAAATGTGGACACAATAAACAGGTGGTCAGAATAACATTTTGATTGAACAAAGAAATAAAAATGCCAAAATGTGAGAGTATGATAGTGCATCCATATGAGAAATTCTCTCAAGCACAAGCACACCATATTTGAAATGCATATAGAGCAATATATAGATATATAAATATCTAAATGTATATAGTCGAAAATTGGATCAAATTTTTAAATTTCTTTATTTTTACTGCTTTGTTCAATGTACATTTTGTTTTTTCGATATTAATATTACCCATATTAACAGCTCACATGTCCGGCTACTCAGTAATGATGTTTTTTTCTTTTTCATCATTTCATTTTTTGTAAAATTTTATCAGTCCCAGATTAAATACAGATCAGTTACCAAAAACAGACAAATTAAATCTTTGGAATCATAAGCAAAGAAAATTAAAAAGTGCAAATACAAATGATCAAGAAATAGTGACTGCATGGCGTTATGTAACCTTTTTAAATACTTATTTGTTATGATTATTCAGATTTTTTTGTGATCACTCCTCTTTTGTTTTTACCTTTCTTCTGTTTTTCAGGCAGTTGTTTGGTGTTCAAGCTCTGAAGAAGCTGAATGGACCATTTACAAATAATATGTAAGTAGCAATACGGTAAGTAGCAATACGCAATTTAAAAAAACATAAATTAAAAGCACCGTGTTTTCTAACTGTGAAATGACTGCATTTAAAAAATTTCCACAGGACAAAAAGACATAGAAATTCAAAAATAACAATTGAATGCCCAAGAAGTCGGCAAAATCAAGAAAGGCTGCAAACTGACTGACATAGGTACGAATGCTTACTACTTTCAGCATATTGTATCGTCAAACAAACAAACAATAGGTTAAGATTCAAGATTACTTCATTCAAATGTTTAAATTGCGTTCAGAATTATATATTCTATAATTGATACTTGGAAGATGAAATTCGTCAGTTCTTTCTTTATTATTGAATTGTTCAATTCTAATTTGCCAATCGCAAAGATTTGAAGCGAAATAAACAATATGCGCAATAAAAATGTCAAACAATTTAAAATGCTATTATATTTCTGTAAATAATAAACTTTTACAATTACATGCACTACTGCATATATGTATACAGTTTTCAGGCTTACAAATATTTCACTGAATAATTGCGTCGTTTTTTATTCGTGAAGGTTTATTTTATTTACCTAGTGCGTCGATTATTATAATACGACGCACTTAATATTATTAATACAGCAGTGTTGTAGTTGATCGCATATTGTTCACTTCAGTACAATAAGAATAATAATGAAAGATTAGAATCAAGCAGAGGATGAAATGCTGAAAAGCCAAACTTTGAAAATGGGTGTAATTACAAAATTACCGAACAGAATTGGCAAAATCCAAAACCCATGAGGCAAAAATGACAGAGCAGAGGAAACCGTCGGAAAAATTGTCGACCTTGGTACAAGCATTTCAAAAGAAATGGTGGGTAAAACCCGGTTTTATGGCTTGCTAAACTTCCCCTTTCTTTCGGTAGTGTCTGGCAGCAACTCAACAGCAATTGCTATTGAAAGGTCGAAGACACTTAAAAGAAATGGTCAACCCAGTATTAAATAGAATAAGAATCTTGAATCAGAATTCGGACCAACACAATTTTTTCCACAAGAGACTGATATCTGTTCAAGAACTCTTTTAATGTTCGTATGAGACGTACCTTCGCGTAACGAATCAACTGTGAAACATAAACTCCGTAAGCAGGAGAAGCTTGAATTTTACTGTGCATCAATTTTGTCCTAAATTTTAGTACTGAGATGACCATTTCGTCCAATTCGAGATGTAAGTCCAAAAAAGATGTAGATCAAGAGGTTTCTGTCGCCTCCTTTATCTCTAGTTCTTGGGGATATATCAATGGGATCCATTTAGCATCTGAAAGTCCACAAAACAGAGAGGTCTTGTCTCATTGAGCTGGTGATATCTTTAAGTGCTGACTGCCTGGATGTTGATTCCGCCTGTTACTTACAAAACTATACAAAAATATGAAATATTAACCTACTTAAGTGATGAGAGAATTTACTACACAGCGACATACTGAGCTATAGGGCTTTGATTCCTACTGTTAGCGATAACTGACTATTGGACTATTTGTGATACCGTTGGGTTCTGGGAGTACATATGATTGTGAAAATACTGATCGGTATTTAATAAAAGATTCCTCAAACTACTCATCTGCTTGGGTTGTGATGTTACTTAAACAGTCTGCAAAGGAGCGCAGTATTGAGCTACTGATCTTTTGTGATTCCATCTGTTACCGACAATCCTCAAAATGTTGAGAACTGAGAATCTAGGCTTGTGTATGTAGTAAGCAACAAACACTGGAGAACGGAGCTATACTTATACCTTCAGTTACCAGCAATCTTCACAAAAGAACTACCTAGCTGCAGGGGTGGTTAAATTTGTTCTTAATAGCGAATGTTGCTTAAAACAGTGGAGTACTGGGATAGTGATCTTCGGTGATTCCCTTGTCATATAAAAATCAACAAAAATGGAATGAACTGAGCCAATGTTTTTGTGATTTAACTGGCAAATGAAAGGTAAACTGAAATAGTTGGCCGATATTTCTTTCTGCTTCTGACAGCAAAAAAAACCCCCAAAAAACCAGTAAAGTACTGAGCGAGAGGCTAGTGCCGACTCTCCACATATCATGCAGTGAATTACTTAGTTAAATTGCAGGAAACTGGCAATTCAAGAAACAGTGAATTACTTATTTGACTGAATCTGCAAATTTATCAGGTCAACGACAGTCCTCAAAACAGTTAAACACGGAGCTACTTGGTTGACAGTCCACAAAACAGTGAAGTACTTAGCGGCAGTTCACAAAAGAGTAAAACACTGAGCTACTGGGCTGATGAATCAGTCCTGGGATGACAGTCCGCATCTAAAAATAGTAAAGTACCTAGCTTCTGCGTTATTCTAGTTATTCTCTTGATTTTTTTCCATAATATTACAGTCCAAAAATCATTGAGGTATTTAGTTGTGTCGCCTGCGTTCACGCACACTATCCGTCGTGTTGCGTCGTCGTCGGCGTCACAAAAATTTCTGTCGCATTTTTCTCAGGAACCTTGTATCCGAGCCTTCTGCAATTTGGCATTGAGTATCAGTATGGGGACCTATACCGTGTAAGAGAGTTTCGGATCTCTCGCATGCCCACTTCCTGTTTGACGGAACTTAGAATATTTTTTGTTTTATTACGCAGGCGATACATGTCTTCCGTGGAAGACTTGCTACTAAGTTTATAGTTGCTTCTTTAACCACCGTAGTCTACTAAAATGCACTACTAATCACTTGCTTCTGTAATTGAAACTCAAATGAGTGTAATTTAGTAAAAGTACTTAACCGGAAGGGCTATTAAACCAAAATAATGAAATTTTAAAATAAATTTTAGACACATTCTTTAACCGAAATTAAAAAAAAAATAATGTTGCATTTTGTCAAACAATTGAGGGAAATCAATTTGATGACTCATTTCTAAAAACTAATAAAAGTAATTCACTTCGACTTACCAACACAGATATCTCAAGTGTTTTATATAAATCAATAAAATGCTACTATAAGGAAATTAAAACACAACATTAAACGGCAATAGAAATGTCAAACAAGTTTGATTTTCTACTACATAGAAATAAGTAGTTTAGATAAGTAATGAATGTCAGTTAGTCAATACGCCTATACCATTCAAAATGAAAGTAATTACATTTTCATAGTAAAATCTTCAATCGGTATTTTGCTTTTTCAATATTTTCTTTCTTCCTCTCATTATTTCTTTCTTCAAATGATTTTTGTCTGAAGCAAAACATTCTTGTACAGAATTCCTTTATACTTAGAATAATGTTGGATCACTATCTAGAGTTCTTTTGGTCAACATGGTTTGTAAGTTATGTATGTATTATTTTGTTTTAAAACATGCACAGACTATAGAAAGGATGTGCAAATTCCTGTGTTACTCCGAGACAATGTTGGTCCGGATAGAAAAAAAAATAATGTGCAATTGTGGAAAATATATTAAAAATTTACACTTACGGAAATATTTTGTGGAAATGATTTACAGTCCTTAAAGTGTAAACTTAGACCAATTTTATTGGCGATTTGGCTACCGCTCCTACAGATTGACAACTAAATTGCTGTTAAAAAAATGATTTAATAGATTGAGAAGTTGATTCTCAATTCTGGTAATAACCTTTACGTTTGGTGATTTAACTATTTTCATATTTAACAAAAGCATTCCTAGATAAGGGAAATTTTTTGTTTTCTTTTTTATTTTGCAAAAAACTTTGTATGATTTTTATATAAGAATATGAACAAATGATGAATTAATCTAACAAATTCGATATGCACACCTAGATTTAACAATGCATAACATTTTGAGAAATAATGTGAAAAACCCTGTTTTACTGATGGGAGATGATTTCTGTGTTCTATTACCTCCCTTGGTAAACTTTATATCTCCCATGGTCAAAAACTGATTTTTGTGTTCTATACCAAAATAATACTTAAAATGAATTACAGTATCTCTAAACGTACATGAAGTGACAATAATCTATTTGAATATACATATTAAAACTAAAATTTTCACTGTTTTATTTTTTTTAGATAATCAAAAGATGAATTCCCCTGTGTATTAGTTATAAAAAAATCAATTCATAACAGCTCAAACTGTCACAAACTTAATCACCTAGCTGCGGAAGTTAGTATCAATTGGTCAAATTTTTCAACCAGTTCTACAGTTTTTTAGCAGCAATTTCGAAATGACCAATAAAATAGTCTAAGGTTACACTTGAAGGACTGTAACGTCATCTTTCCGGAAGATTCAATACAACTGATGTGACGAGAGTCTAAATTTGAGTTTTTCGTGGTCGCCTCAATACGTGGGTATTTAAACATTTTTCATCCGATTTGTGCGAACATTAATTCCTCGATATTTTGAATTTACAAATAAGACGAAATTGTCAAATGGTTGTTAGAAACAACATCTTGTCAGCAAAATTGAAAATCAAGCAAGAATAAAACTAGGACTAGTCACTATACATGACAAATACGACACACCTTTTCTAAATAATCGTGAAAGTTGAGATTATGTGAAAGTTGTGGGACACTTATTAAGAGTAAAGAACCTTGAAGTGCAAGATCGAGAAATATCAGACATCCAAGGGTAAGACGCCAATAATTCCAATAGCTATTGCAACGTTCATTTGATTGATCAACGTCATGAACAACAAAGAAGTTTTTTTTTTTTGATAAACGCTTCTTTCCCATTAATACGCTCCGAAGTAAAACAGTGCAGTATATGATGACATCAAATTTAATGACAACATTGTTTGAACTTCAAAGGATTGGACTTATAAGAAATAAAAGTAATTTTTGAGGAGTTTATTGATGTGTAAACGAGGCCTTTC
The DNA here is from genome assembly GCA_002080025.1 of Modiolus philippinarum. Classification (NCBI taxonomy): domain Eukaryota; kingdom Metazoa; phylum Mollusca; class Bivalvia; order Mytilida; family Modiolidae; genus Modiolus; species Modiolus philippinarum. Next base: position 100,615 of record MJUU01026759.1, read on the forward strand.
ACTCACAGTTTTTATTCAGTTTGTGAGTGAGTCGGCTTCCTTTACACAACGATAAAACCAATTTGATCCGAACGTTAATTCCTATATTTCTCAAGTGATTTGGTACGGGAAGTTTTTTTCACCCGCTTAGCGGGCCAGATTATTTTTTTCCCATATACACTATGCTAGGAAATTTTATCGACCCAGGCTTTTTTCTAATATTTTTCCAGCAAAGATGCTGGTCAGAAGATTTTTTTAGGCAAATATCGGACCAGAAAAATGTTTTTTTCTAATAAATACCAGCCCCCCCCCCCTGAAAATCAAATGGTCCGTGCCTTACTATCGATTGTCTTACTTCTTCAGATAACGACTACATTGGGCTCAAAGTGATGTTGCTTCTAGCTGTCCTGTAGAGCCATCATTTGAAGTGAAAAGAAGATATGGTGAAAATGTCTCTGTGGTGTATCAAGTAGAAATCGCAGAATTATTTTTTAAGATAAGTATGTATTAAGACTTGTCAAATTGTTGTGTGTTTTCTGTTGCACATCTCTTTTACATAGTCATTGTCATTTTTCTGCACAAAAAGGCACATATCATGACAATATTCCACTTGGAACTTATAGCCCTGTAACATGTCAACGATAACTAATTAGTTATTAATTATTCATAGATCGTCCTAGCAAATATAAGGTCACAACGGAAAAATCAGTTTTCGTTAAATATTCATTTGCAGCTTAATTCAAACTAATTAACCTATAAACAAATAACAAAAAATTTCCAATATTTTATTAATAATTAATGTTTTCGATTATTTGCTATTTGTCATCACAATCTTTATAGTATTCTGATGAAGGAATTTAGAATCATATATTAACAGTAACCTCGGTATTTTGTTATTTAGCAATATGCATTTCTAAAAGACTTACATTCAAAATAAGATCGAAGAGTACATAGAAAGGGGGCTAGAATATGACATCTTTGTAATAGATCCTGTTAGTCTCGAAATTTGTGGGTAAATGAATCAAAAGTAAACACCTTTTTACCGTTTTTTCAGATTTTAGTTTCTGATTTTTACCATTTCAACAACTTGTGTCTTTTCAGTGCAGATCAAACCAAGACCATTTGAAGGACTTTAAAACGAAAGAACTTTAAAAACTGATAGATAAAAAAAATTAAAAATAATATTATTTTACCGAAAATCCGAATTCAAGATATTCCTTAAATATTTTCTAGAGTAGGGTCTGTAAGTCTCGTCATGTGATACCGAGAAATCACGCTAAAATTTCAATTTGAAAACGTTACCCGCCAAAATATGACGTAACAGGATTATGACGTTCCAATTTCACACGTGAAACGTCATATGATTTTGTTTTAACTGCAACTTCCGGATACAAATTATGTAACCGGAAGTTCCAAAATTGAACTAGACTTACAGACCCTATTTAGATATTGCTAATTTCCCTATATAAACAGCTTTCGTCAAACCCGATTAGTGTACTTTTCCGAGGTAAATACCTTCGGCGACTCGGCTCTCAACAAACTCGACTACTGTACTTTTTTAAGGTTAATACCTTCAGCAACTAAATTGAACAAAAGTACAAGGATACGTAGGATATCGATTTTCAAATTTCACAATTAGTTAAAAAGTACAAATCCGAAAACGGATATCAACGGTAGCTGTATGTGTGTCTTAATTTTCTATTCTGTCCGTACTCATGTGGTGTCCTTCTTTTTTGGGTTTTTCCGTCTTTCTTCTTGGTGTTTCCGATGTTGCCGTTGTCTCTTGATTGTTCGTTTTTGACTGACGGTTTGGTTCTCAATTATTATAACATGGACACGTTTACATGTTTCACATGGTGCGTCCGCAAGAGAAGGGTCCCTTTGCTATGCAAACACCAAGCAATTAAGAGATGGTGTGTCTGAAGTAGCCAGGACTATCAAGGAACAAGTCAAGTCCGAAAACTTAAGATGACTTGATTCTAGATATAGGCGTATGTAATAAAGTCTGCCACAAGGTGTGAAAACCGGTAGCTTTTGCAAGTGTCGATACCATGTCTGGCTATCTCGAATTCCTATCCTTGTTTACGTTTGTCTTTTGTCTTTTTATGTTTTTTCCTGTATGGTTCCGTGGCAGACTGTAGCATGTAAATGTAATTTTCGGCGATTGTAAATGTTTCTTGTTATCCCTTTTACATTTCTTACATCCCTAAGGGAGTGGTTATAATGAATTATCCATTGGGAAGGTGCTCTAGTATATTATATATATACGCCTTATACAGGGCCAGAAGTAATGTTTCGTCTCAAGAATTTGAAGTTCGCAATATGAAATTTGAAATGATACTGTAATAAATTCCAGTTTTAAATCTTCCAGAATACAAAAATACCAAAGTTGCTTAAAATTCAGTAAATTTCGTTATTCTGTGCACATGTTTCAAGGCGTAACCTCTCATCAGCAGCATTTGAATCAAACTATATGGAAAGCCATAATCCAAAAGTAGTGAAAAAAGAAGTACTCATTACCAAAACTATCGAAATAGGAGGCCAAATCCAGTACAAAGGACATCTACAAAGTGCAATACACGGAATGAAGCCTCAGTAATTTTATTGGGTTAGAATTTTGATAAAAACGGTAAATTTCTATAAAACGGAAGGTATTTTTTTTCATGTCAGACAAGTCTGCATGACTATTGGGCTGGTTAATACCCTCAGGGACCTCTGGTCCACCAGCAGTGGCATTGGCCCAATCTTTGTTTTTCTAGAAATAGACCTGTGGGTTTTAATTTCTAGTTGCTTTTTGTACATAGGATGCAAGTACTAATTGAAGTATGTGTTACTGAGTGAAAGAACAATATATCAAAAGTTGAAATTATCAAATTTAGAGATGAACTTTGTTTTGATCTTTTTTGTATAGATTTGGTTCATAAGAATCCTAAAACATATCTTTACGTGTTTGAGACCACGGAAATACTGATTGTCTCCTTAAATTTTTGCCCACCTAGCTAACTAAATATATTTGATAAAAAACAACGACAATAGAATACCGAAGTAACAAGGGAAGAGATAATAAAAAAAACGAAGTCCACAGACATGCCAAAAACGGCAACAGAGAAAAAAAAATACAAAACAAGGACGTGAGTCAGCCATAATGCACGGAAATAAATAACATTAAGAACTAAGGCACTCATAGTGTGAACACTCATAAAAACCGGAAGTGACATCAGGTGCTCCGGAAGGGTAGGCATGTTTTGCTCCGCTAGCTGCACCCGCCACACTATCAGCGAGTCAATCCAGGGTTGAGACAAAACGAGTTATGTCAAATCCATGAAGACGTGAAATCGAGCTGAAAATGACCGTTTTCATGTGGGACACAGACATGTCACATTTGTCAATGTTGTCAATGTTGTCATCCATAGAATTTCTGAAGTATTGAAAGTAAAAAAAGCTGAACAAATCCCTGATTAAGCAGCTTTTGGGAGGACAGTGTTTTTGTGCTATTCAAAAAATCACTGTATAAACAACCTGCTCGACAGTAACGAATTAACTGTAAAATGTACACCCATAGGCTGGAGAGGTAGGTATATTGCTGCTCAGTTAATTCACAAGTACCAAGTAAAAATCATCACGTTTGTCATATAGCTTAGATTTTAAACGCCAATCTTCGTCAATGTATATCAAAAGATCTAAGTACGAAGCTGAAGTAGGTGTATCAGTAGTCTCTTTAATTTCAAGCTCATTGGGATAGATCTGGTGTAAATATTCCTTGAATTTTGATACATCGTCTATGTAGCAGACGCTGAAATTAAAGGACTGGGCCAACTGTTTTTTGTTTTTGTTTTTGTTAGTCCTTGTAAAAACTTGGCCTAATACGAGAAAAAGAAGAGGTCATCTAAAAGTGGCGCGCAGTTAGTTCCCAAGGGAATCCCGATTGTCTGTTGAAAATCGCGGCTCCAAATTTGACAAACATATTGTCTGTTAAGAATTCCAACATCTTGATTACCTCTTTCTCAGTGTACTTCTTATTTGATTCAGTGTGGTTCTTTACAGAATATGTTTTGTTTCTCCCTACTACTAAATAAATGTATCTGCGTTCTCCATTTTTAGTGCATAAACATTGATGTATCAAATAAGAAATTACTGTTTTCAATTTATTGTGTGGCAGGGTAGTATAAATAGTAGAAAATTCAAAAGTTTGTATGCTGTGGCAATGGGTGAGACTGCTACAGGATAGCTGTTCAAGGAGATCTTTAGGGTTTTTTTTTAATCCACGTCTGATTGACATCGCTCGTGGAGTAGAATTTATCACCGTAATTTTTCAGGCCATCTCTGACTGCGGCCAATAAAGCAGTAAGGAGATTAGAAAGTGGTTGAGTGGTCATCTTGAAGATCCAACAATTAATCTGTTTGTTTGGGTTCTTATGAAGTTTAGGGACCCAGAGTAAAGGTAAACGTTGCATATCTATATCGGAGTCTCACAATTCGTGAATAGATACAACTCTGAAAAGTGACCTTGGCATGTTAACATGAGCCCTGCAAGGAGCGGATTCGTTGATGTAGTTTGCGTCTCTGGCTCGGTATTCAACATTCGCCATGTAAGAAATTATATGTCTAAAGTGAAAATCGTACCCTTTTTTTATTTGCCGACCGCGGAGTCTAACCTGTAGAACTTGACTTGCTTCTCTATCTGTTTGATTATGAGACATGAAAGTTGGCACAATACTTCCTTCTACTTCTTCAAAATAATGTCTTATCAGTATAAATCGAAAAAAAGACATATTAAGACCTACCAAGACTTTAGAACATAAATAAACGCCAATGAACCACCAATTGGATTAAAGAATCAGCTAGGAACAGGGCCATACACGAGTGAGGTCCTCCATGGCTAAAAACTACACCTCGGGCTACATCCATTTATTCAGTATAGTAAATGAAAAATATGCTTCCTTTTAAGACCTTAGTATTTGTATCCCTGAGAAATTTGTGTTCAGGAGCTTTGCAGTAGTCTCAATTCTGTGGTAGTACTGTAGTGATCTGTGGTTCAAATTCAGGTGTATAATACGCGTATTGTGACAATCTTTCATCAGCTAAACATGAGATTTACAAACATAGAGCATTCTGAGATCTACAAACACAGGGCATTCTGAGATCTACAAACATAGAGCATTCTGAGATCCTCAAGCATAGAGCATTCTGAGATCTACAAACATAGAGCGTTCTGAGATCTACAAACATACAGCATTCTGAGATCTACAAACACAGAGCATTCTGAGATCTACAAACATAGAGCATTCTGAGATCTACAAACATAGAGCATTCTGAAATTATGTCAGAAAGAGCTTAACGCAGATTTTAAAAACCATCTCATTAGGAACTTTTGGGGAGAAACAATATTTTTACATATTCATAAAAGGAATCAGTATCGTTGAAGTACTAAATAAATAAGTCTTTTTGGTCGGTAGTGCCCTAAGTCATTGAAAAAATGATCTTTATGCTAGGGGCTGTAATAAACTAACAATAAGGTATGAGCAAGGCTCGTTTTTGAAGGTCTCATGATGGCTTTAAATGAAGAACAACAATAAAATCGCTATTAAATCGATTGCTTAGCTTTACCATATTTTTGTAGAGACTTTGTTGTGCATTTACTTTACACCCTTTCATTGTTTAAAGCATAACAGTTATGTCTAGAGCTGAACGCGACAGCATTTAGAGTTTATTCGAAAGTAAGCCATCTCTATGTTATTCAAAATTCAAATTCTCTTAAGTTATTGGTAAAATTCTGCTAAGTATTCCCATATGTGGACAATATAGCGTTTCATGAACTTTCCTAATTATCTTGCGTTCACTCCATTGGGGAATATAATTTTCCAAAAGTGTGAAGTATACTCAATAACATGTCCGGGTGATGACATTTTTGAAATATGAAAAAGAAAGAAATGGGGTAAATGTCAAGGAGACAACATAGGAGTAGGCCAATTACGATAATCCTTGAGAATACATTGGTATAGATCGAAGCAATTCACATGTTATGGAGCCCTTCAGTTACAGTACTGGTAATTCATAATCCATGATCACATGAGAGATTGAGAACACAGATACTGTCAAAAACAACTGTAAGCAAAGTAGAAGTAGCATACCTTTGTTTATATATGCTTTGAATGGATCTGCACTGAAGAGACATAGGTTGTGGAAATGGTCATAGTAATTTTCGTCACTGAATAGATTCCTCTGCTTTAGGGTTGTAAGTCCATGAGGGGTAATCATGGGATCAGTAGTCCAGTGCTTAGGTAATGGCCTATAAACCGATTTTATTTGGAAGCAAACAATATATATTTAAATTTTAGAAATTGTGCTGAAAAATAAGGAGTATCTCCCGCGTTAAAAGCTCTGTAACACTTGATTTAAGCCTTTTATTTTGTTGTTATTTGTGATACTTCGCTATCAATTCATATTTATCTTTCGGATATCGGTCTTCCAAATGTTTTGATACGATCAGTACTTAGGAAACATATTTTTCCGAAATAGCCATCTGCAGGAACTACATTTACAGTAATTCACATATTAAATAACAAAGTACCGACGTTGTTAGTTGAGTGATACTATTTTTTGACTATGCCAAAAGTTGTTGGTTATAAAGTATAGTTTAATATTTTTGTGCTTTTTTATTTAACAAAGGTTTATTGACTCAGTGGTCCAGTTTGGACTTGTCCAAATAACTTTTATCATTTTGAAAACTAACAATTTATGGGTAATCTCATAGCAATTTTCTAGTGAGCACGAAGTAAAATACTCTCTTGCCATACACAACTTAATTTTTTTAGCTCAAACTTTTAGATTGTTAAACTTTTGTCTTGTCAACTAAACCGCTATCGAAACTTTATCTTTAATCTTGGGGATGTAGTAAGGTGAGATAGAAACGATATGTCTAATATACTTCACACGTGTCTGGAAAAATGAACATTTCTTTAGTGATAACTTGAGTCCTGTTTCACGGCACTTAAGGTGTTCATCCAAGGACATGGCAAAAATAATCAAATCATCTAGGCAGATTTGTGTATGAATGTCTCTGGTGAGTCCAAATAGGAGTTTCTTGAACTCAAGATCCAAGAGAACCAACAGTGAAGGCAGTGCGTTGCTTGTGTTCTTCCTTAATCTCCATCTGGTGGTATCCACCCATCATATCAGGTATGGTGAAAAATGTTTTGCCAACCAAGATATCTAGAATCTTTTCAATGCGAGGTAGTGTATAAGAGTCTTTTGTCGTCCTTTGTTGGGAAGTCGGTAGTTTACACACATTCTAACCCTTCCGTCTTTATTTCGCATCAGGACAACATTGGAAGACCAGGATGAGTGTGACCTTCTGTTCACTCCTGCAGATAAAAGTTGCTGGTAATGGTTTCGGACTTCTTCTATCATTGGTGGTGGTATTCGCCAATGACGTTGCTTGAACAGGGCGTTATCCGCTAAATCAATGCGTTGGCGAACTGCTGATTTTAACAAAAATATATGTATCGTTATAATGATGTGTCAGTTCTTTTCCTTTTCTTAGTTCATCAATTGTTAGGACACCAGTAGGTAAATTGATGACTTTCAAAATGTCTCTGAACTCTTTATCATCTGACTGCTTGGGGTTGATATATGGACCAGTATGCTGCCTCAGTATTAATGATCATAAGTTACAACCACTTGTTCAATATCCAAGTCGTCTGGTAAGGCTGATTTATGAGTAGACTGGGGAATAGCCTCTTTAGTTCAGAGTAAACAGTAGACTGGGGAATAGCCTCTTTAGTTTAGAGTAAACCAAGAAATCTGCACTTTAGGAATCATAGCAGGTTGCCTAGATAAACAATCCCCAGGTTCCACCGTTATACCTACCCTCTGTTATTTTACAAACATTTTTAATATGATGAAAGAAATATTAATCAATATTTACTATGGGTAAATTAATGCCTTTTGAAAATTTGTAATTTGTGACAATAAACAAAGTGATTGGTAATCTTTTTTTTTATTCAAATGTGAAACCTAGTAAATATCAAACGCGATAGAAAAATAAAAGATATTAAGTTCAAGGGTATAGATTGGCACAGTGTTTACAATAATACAGAGGGAAAAAGGGGAGAATATATAAAATTTGAAACATTTTTTTTTTAAATTTCAGTTTCAGTTCAGTAGAGTGTCGTAATGACATGAATAAAAATATTTGTATTTTTGGTTTTACATTTTATCTAGAAAATCTAGAAAAAGCCCTAAAAATTGTCATCATTCGGGACTTCATTTTTATATAAACTTTTCGTTCTATTTTATTTTTTTGCCATAATTAAATTTAAGAGTTTATTATAGTTTTACACCAGTGCCATGGTTTTGGATAATGACGTAAGTGTATGGTCGAATATATCAGTATAAAAAAGACAACTGTTTTCTTTCCAGAATACTTAACAACAATAAATTTGACCTATCATTGTCTTTATCATTTGTACTTTATTGAAAGGAATAGTCACAGCTTTATTTGAGCAAAAAAGCTAATTTGACAAGATTTAGTACTATTTTACAAATAAATAATAACATTTCTTTATCTTTCGTGCTAACGCATTCAAGATAAAAAAATATTTCACTACTACATAGTAGCTTCATAATGCGAAATATTCACAAAATGTATAGTTTTATAAATATGAAAACAGAACTTAGCAATGACCATAAGCACTTAATCAGTATAGGGTCTGTAAGTCTCGTCATGTGACAGCGAGAAATCACGATAAAATTCAAATTTGAAAACGTTTCCCGACAAAATATGACGTTGTGGGATTATGACGTCGTTACTTTTTGCTTGAAACGTCATATTTTTCTGTTAAGAATGCAACTTCCGGGTACAAATTATGTACCCGGAAGTTCCAAAATTGAACGAGACTTACAGACCCTATTATGTAGAAATCTCTTCATAGTTATATCTTTTGAAGCCCGGATAAACATTCAACAAACCAATGAAGTAAGGGCCGTATAAATTAGTTTATACATATTGATGAAACATTATATGTTTTTTTTCTTTAAAAATCTTTCTTTTTGGTATAGTTCAATGCCAACAGTGTTTATTCTAAATTTTAAATTTTAGAAACTTAGGATCACCATCTTACTCTATCTGTTTCACAGATGATAACAGATCTTTCTCTTTACAGCTAAAGTTTGTTTTCTCCTATACCGGATGTGACTTTACTGTCTTAGTTGACTCTTGACATGTTCAACAAGACGGGTGTGTTATAGGAAGCAGGAGATGCTAACTCTGCCGGTGCGTCTGATCTCACCAATGTGTTTTACTGGGTCCATTCATCTTTGTACGTGTATGTGTCTTCATTTTTTCCTGTGCAGGGGTCATCGTGTGTCTGTGTTTTTCCGATGTTGCCATTGTCCTTGGATTATTCGTTTTGAAGTCGGTCCTCAACCTCCAGATGAAGTTCCATGGAGCTAGTGATTAAGTATTATTAATATACAAGATATAGTGATAAATATTCAAAATGTCTATTTCCGATATAGTTACTATGGAAAATCCAACTTCTTTAAAGCCCAAAATGTGCACTTCATGGACCCTTTTGAAAAATATTTGTCGACTGTATTTCTAGATAAATAGGTCTAACATCCCCAATGTCTATGAGATAAGCTTCAGAAATTTTAATCCAGGCATGAAGAATAAAAATAAGAAACGCAACAAAAACAAAACAAAAAGTCTACCAACTTTGTTTGTGCGACCGACGTGATAGGAAGTTATTCACAAAAGGCTACTTTATTTGTTTGTGCGACCGACGTGAAAGGAATTTATTCAGCAAAGGCTACTTTATTTGTTTGTGAGACTTGAAATGAAGTTATTCAGCAAAGTCTACTTTTTTTATTTGTGAGACTTGAAAGAAAGTTATTCAGCAAAGGCTACTTTATTTATTTGTGAGACTTGAAAGGAAGTTATTCAGCA
>MJUU01026759.1:112822-125072 GCA_002080025.1 Modiolus philippinarum
GACGTGAAAGGAAGTTATTCAGCAAAGGCTACTTTATTTGTTTGTGAGACTTGAAAGGAAGTTATTCAGCAAAGGCTACTTTATTTGTTTGTGAGACGTGAAAGGAAGTTATTCAGCAAAGGCTACTTTATTTGTTTGTGAAAATTGAAAGGAAGTTATTCAGCAAAGGCTACTTTATTTGTTTGTGAGACTTGAAAGGAAGTTATTCAGCAAAGGCTACTTTATTTTTTCAGCTTTGATGGTAATCATCTGATTACTTTTTAATCAGTTGATGGTCGATTATGTAGTATGAGGAATATGTTTCTGATACAATGATGATTCAGAAAGATTAATGAACATTATTTTCCTAATGTAATTTATAGCAATGTCCTATATATTGTTTTGTAACTGGATCGGTCAATAGACATAAGGTGGAAGAGTTTTGAATGAAAAATAGGCAACTGTGTTGCTTTTTTATTACTACTGTCTGATGAACTTGTCAAATATTTTTAAAGTAGCCAACAATGCCCAAAATCGATAGAATATTCTCTGTGGTTTGAATAAACAGTTTTTAAAAAAAAAAAAAAAAATAGGTATAGTATCGTCATTCTGAAACCTTAAGTTGTATGAAGTTAGATGGAGATCGAAAATGTTTTACAGCATCCGAATGCAACCTGACCATAGTCTGAAAAAAGTATTATGAGCATTCGTAAGACAAAATTTAAGTTGTATTTAATTCTGTCCATTAAAAAAATACTTGGAACAATGACAGTAGAGTACTGAAGGAACAAAGGATGTGACTATCACCGAAAAAAAATAAAGCCAGTAGACATGGCAAGAACGAGAATACAGAAAAACACAGACATGAGACAGCCACACAGAACAAAAACATAACTAAGGCAATTATTTGGTGTGAAGTCCTATAACACCGGAAAGTGACACAAGATTCTCCGGAAGGGTAAGCATTTCCTGCTCCACAAACCTGCTCCAGCATACCCGGCATGCGTCAAACTATCAGTGAGTCAATCCATGGCCAAGTCAAAACTGGTAATGTCAAATCAATGAAGACGTGAAATCAACATGAATATGCCCATTTTCATTTATAATACCGATACGTCATGTGTCTTTCAATTATGTCATTATGACGGCGATAGAATTTCTGAACTGATAAAAGTAACAAAAGGTTGAACTGAATCCCTGACTCAACAGCTTTGGGAGCAGGGTTTTTGCTCTCTTTTAAAAAATCACTGGACTGCCGGAACTACACATCAACTGTGAAATGTATACTCTATACGCTGGACCGTTATGTATATTGCTGCTTTGAGTATCTCCCTCGTGCAAAGCTCTGTCCTTACCTGATTTTGGCTTTACATTTAGATCATATTGGTTATTTGTTCTCTATCAGTTATGAAACATCTTTGGGTTTATTCTCTTCCACACGTTTAGATTTTATCTGCACTGAAGAGACATAAGTTGTCGAAATGCGCATATGCAGAATCAAAATTCACAGTAACTTCGGTATTTTATTATTTGAAAAAGAAAGTACATAATTTGGAAGTTAAAATCATCACGTTTGTCGTAAAGCTTAACAAAAGAAGTTCCAGTTCTGTAATGATGGCATCATACGAACTTTTAATAAAGATATGACAAAATAACCAAAAATAAGGATATCAAATTTTCACTAGATTTTAATAAATTACATTGTACTCTGAGACCTAATGCTTTTGGAAAAAATATGAATAATGAAAACAAAATAATAAAGAAAACGTTATTGGAATTTTTTGCATCTCTGAAATAATAACAAAATACCAAAGTTACTGTCAATAATTTAATACCGAAGTTACTGTGAATTTAAATTCTGCATATGCGCATTTCGAAAACTTATGTCTCTCCAGTGCAGATAAAATCTAAACGTTTGGAAGACCATAAACTCAAAGATGTTAAAACCTGAGAGAGAACAAATATCCAATATGATCTAAATGTAAAGTCAAAATCAGCTAAGGACAGAGCTTTGCATGAGGGAGATACTCCTTACTTTTCCACAAAATTTACTAAAATTTAGATATTACAGTGTTCAAAATAGAATCGGCTTTCGGGTCAGCACCGAAGTACTGACTACTGGTCTGGTGAATACCCTCGGGGACTAACAGTCCACCAGCAGTGGCATCGACCCAGTGGTAACAATAACTTTATACCGAAGTTACTGTGAATTTAAATTCTGCATATGTGCATTTCGACAACTTATGTCTCTTCAGTGCAGATAAAATCTAAACGTTTGGCAGACCATTAACTCAAAGATGTTAAAAACTGAGAGAGAACAAATATCCAATATGATCTAAATGTAAAGTCAAAATCAGCTAAGGACAGAGCTTTGCATGAGGGAGATACTCCTTAGTTTTCAACAAAATTTACTAAAATTTAGATATTGCAATGTTCAAAATAGAATCGGCTTTCGGGTCAGCACCGAAGTACTGACTACTGGGCTGGTGAATACCCTCGGGGACTAACAGTCCACCAGCAGTGGCATCGACCCAGTGGTGACAATAACGTAATACCGAAGTTACTGTGAATTTAAATTCTGATTATGCGCATTTCGACAACTTATGTCTCTTCAATGCAGATAAAATCTAAACGTTTGGAAGACCATAAACTCAAAGATGTTAAAAACTAAGAGAGAACAAATATCCAGTATGATCTAAATGTGAAGTCAAAGTCAGCTAAGGACAGAGCTTTGCATGAGGGAGATACTCCTTAGTTTTCAACAAAATTTACTAAAATTTAGATATTGCAATGTTCAAAATAGAATCGGCTTTCGGGTCAGCACCGTAGTACTGACTACTGGGCTGGTGAATACCCTCGGGGACTAACAGTCCACCAGCAGTGGAATCGACCCAGTGGTAACAATAACTTAATAACGAAGTTACTGTGAATTTACTTTCAATTTATTTTCTGCATATTGCCATTTCCACAACTTACGTCTCTTAATCCAGAGCAGATCAAACGAAATATATGATAGACCATAAACCAAAATAATATATAATCTGATGCAGCAAAAATAGCTTAAAAGATCTAAATGATAACCCAAAAAACAGCTAAGGACAGAGCAATGCAAAGGCAAATTCGCCTTAGTTTTTAGCAAAATTTTCAAAAATTTATAATTTGCAAGTTCCATATAAAATCGGTTTTCGTGTCAGCACTGAAGTACTGATTACTGGGTTGGTGAATACCAGTTAACCATCGGGGGCCTCGGCCCAGTTGTACGAAATAACAAAAAACCGAAGTTACTGTAAATTTATTTTCTGCATGCGGCGATTTTGACAACTTATATCTCTTCAGTGCAAACTGTATCAAATATTGGTTTCTGGTAAAATGGAAAAGAATTCTCTTAAGCAAAAACATTTATTTTTTCTGGCAAAAATGGCATTGATTCTTTTCATTGTAAAAAATGGTTGGATACTTTTCAATTTTGTGATCGCATTGACGGAAAAAAACTTGGCTGTCGCATATCACATGGCATCTTTGTATTTTGAGATGTCAGTAAAATTTTAGAATAAATGTATGTTATAACCTATCACACGATATTCTGACATAATTTCCTACGTCCGTGGGAGGTTATCTAAGGTGACTACTGGAAATATTGGATAAACAATCTGTCATTGACCTTTTATATAGTCGTCAGTATATAGGTTACTTGAGGTCATCAATGTGTAAACAAGAATATTTATCAAAAGAACTTAGTCCTTGAGATATCTGTCATGTATTTTACCATGTTGTAAACACAAGGATAACTAAAAATAAATATTTATGACGTTTACGTACATAGAAAGTACCTCCACAAAGATTAAGGAACATCAGATCAACAAAATTATTCTATAATATATAAATACTAATGGTAAAGTTACATTGACATTATTGCGATACACATAGAATAATACCCCAGTACTGTTAGGTGATGAACCAAAAATTCCCCTTTGTTGAAAGATGAACTGAAGTTTTACATCTAAACAATACCTATTGTAGAAGTGTGAATCTGCTTTAGGGCATTCTATTGTCAATCGACTCTTGATTAAATTACCTATGGAAAAAATTTCCTTCCTTGGTCAAGAATTTTGTTGCAACTTATTCTTATGTCATTTAATGATTGCTAAATAATGACTTAATGATGAAATATAAAAGACTTGACCATTAGGAAATAAATTTCCCCATTAAGTCATTATTTAGCAATCATTAAATGACAAAACAGTAAGTTGCAACAAAATTCTAGACCAAGGAAGGAAATTTTTTCCATAGGTAATTTAATCAAGAGTCGATTGACAATAGAATGCCCTAAAGCAGATTCACACTTCTACAATAGGTATTGTTTAGTTGTAAAGCTTCAGTTCATCTTTCAACAAAGGAGAATTTTTGGTTCATCATCAAACAATACTGGGGTATTATTCCATGTGTATCGCAATAAAATGAATAGAAAAGGATATTCACTCCATGAAAAGGATATTCACCGCAGGAAACGTCACGTGCGACATATTTTTAGAAAAAGGGAAATCCCGTATTTATATCATCCAATCACATTGCTATGTAACATTGTCGCGTGATAACGTCATCGGCATCACTAAAAACAGAATTGCTTCATCTAAAGAAAAGAAGATCAGCGAAAATGGTGCAAATATGCAAAGAGGAAGACACTTAAAATACGAAACAAGTCAGCGTAACACTGGTAAAGCCGTTCACACAATATTTTGGGAAAAAATCTCCCGACGGATGTCGACAACACATAGCGCAGAATCGTCGCACATTACACAGATGCAACGAGTGAAAAGGAAGAACACGAGCATTCATTTAAAAGACAGAAATCATCGATTATTTAGGATAAAAATTTATTCTTTAAATAAAGTCTTTAAAGAACCTTCGCTTGTTACATTAAAATGTCAATTCACTCCCTTCTTCACATTCTCCCACCAGTGACGAACAATGGAAAAATGGAAAAAAGCCGAAAACTCAGTGTTAGCTAGAATCTGTAAATTTCTGACAGTAAAGATAATAATAATGTTATATTTATTGTTTTACTTATCCTTAAAATATTTTTTGAAAAGTATATATTTCATTTATTTTATGCAATGTCCAAAGCTTCTTTAATTCGACACCCATAGAAAATTTCTAGGTGTATAGTATAATACATAATAAAAAGAATTATTATGTATTTGTCGGATAATAGAATAAAACAGTTACTGTCTTTAGTTTCGGTAAATATGCAGTGTTATTGACTTTTGGGAAAACAGATATTCACCTAGCCATGCGGCTCGATGAATATCTGTTTCCCCAAAAGTCAATAACACTGCACATTTACCTCAACAAAAGACAGTAACTGTATAATATTAGTCTAATTATTGAGCTCATGTTTATTTGTTTAGAAATGGGTGTAATTATTTAAGACTTTTGGAATTCAATAAGAGCCGGATATGTTTCAGTTAAAGCTAGGTACCTATTTTCAATGATTTTCCAGATGATTTAATTTGATCTGCACTGAAGAGACATAAGTTGTCGAAATGGTCATATGCAGAAACTAAATTCACAGTTACGTCGGTAATTTGTTATTTATTACCACTGGGTCGATACCTCTGGACTGCCGGTTAGTTTCCGAGGGTATTCAACAACCCAGTAGCCAATACTTTGGTGCTGGCCCGAAAACCGATTTTATATGATAATTTTTATCTAAAACTAACTTTAACTTAGGAGTATCAAATATTGGTTTCTGGTAAGATAGAAAAGAATTCTCTTAAGCAAGTTCCTCTTGCGTAGCCGATTTTGGCTTTTCTATTTAGATCTTATTGGTATTTTGCTCTCTATCAGCTTTGGCATATATTTCGGTTTATCGACTTCCATATGTTTTGAGCTGATCTGCTCTGAAGACATATACATTGTCGGTATGACCAAATTCAGAAACTTTATTCACAGTAATTTCGGAATTTATTTTTTCCGACAGGAATATATCTAGAACCGATTCAATAAATATGTCCCCACCAACAGTTTGTGTCTTTGTCAGCTTCTGTGTAAAAGAAAATACAATGTCATCAAATGTGGACGGAAAGAGAGAAAATATTGTGTACATTCATACAAAGTGTAGCATTTTGTCACCTTTTTACAAAGAAACTGCCAGATTTTGATATGGAAGCAGACAATGAATCAGTCAAAACATCACTGCATTTCATTGGTGAAGATGTCAGGTAGGGATGGATTTATTGAATCGACCCTCAAAGAAATTTTGCATCATATCAGAAAGTCTGAAATTAACAATGAAAGGATATGGAGTAAATGAACATGAGACAAAGTCTCTATAAATACATGACTAAATCACGCAATGGAATAAGACTTTTATTGTTGTTCTTCGTCTTTGCCATTTTCATGAGTCAATTTTAGTCATACAGATGGACATTTATACAACTACTGTATCTCTAGTGTAGATAAAATCAAAACATTATAACGTATAGTGATGAGAACATCAAAAATAACAAACGACAGCGCTTTTCACGAAGTCGTTGTCTCTTTGACACATTCCCCGTTTCCCTTCTTTTTTCTATTTTTTTTTTAATCTTCTGATTATCTTATTTATATCAGCACTCCCTCATACAAAGCTCTGTCCTTAACTGATTTTGGCTTTACATTTAGATCATATTAGTTATTTGTTCTCTATCAGTTTTTAAACATCTTTGAGTTTATGGTCTTCCAGACGTTTAGATTTTATCTGCACTGAAGAGACATAAGTTGTCGAAATGCGCATATGCAGAAAGTAAATTCTCAGTAACTTCGGTAGTTAGTTATTCTTTACATTTATCAGACAAAAAATCTAGTATGTAAATTCCCTGATGTAAAACTCTAATTACACTAAGTTTTTCATTGAAATAATTGCACTTCACTTTAGCACCTGAACTAAATATTGCCTGCAAAAAAGAAGTAAATGTTTACCGACTTCCTCTCTTTACACACCATTGTGTTAAAATAATGAAGAGGAGCACTTTTGATTAAAGTGGTTTTTAAAGACAAACATCAGTAAAACTATGAAAAGTGTTGTGTAAACAACAAATCGATTTCAGTCACATAAAGATCCAATTAAGTGCCTTGTTTTTCTTATGTTGTAGGTACATAAAAGTAAAAGCATAGTGATGACCTTCATTTTCATGATTTATATGACCGACTTGAGTCACATTTTTACCTTTTATGAAACTTAAATAGGATACATGACAATAAACAGAATTACTTTCACTGTATTGCTTAATGAAATTGACGACAGAGGTAGACTTCAAACTAAGCTGTACGACAAACGCGATCACTTCACTTTTCCAATAGTCAACTCCCCTTTTCTTTGTAGAAACATCGTATCAGCGCCGGCATACGGATTTTACATCTCCCAGTTCATTCGCTATTCAAGAGCCTGTGGTCGATACAGTGACTTCCTTTAGAGAGCCCGGTTGCTCACAAATAGGCCACTAAACTTGACAAGGGTTTACAAATAGGCCACTTAACTTGACAAGGGTTTGTTACCAAAATTTTGAAGTCATCCCTCCAGAAGCTTTACGGTCGACATCACCATCTTGTGGACCGCTATATCTGTTTCCCAGATGACAACAAATCTTTCCCTTTAAAAGCTTAATTGTTGTTTGACATGCTCAACACGGCGGGTGTCTTATCAGAAACAGGAGATACTTACTCTACCGGTGCACCTGATCTCACCCATGGTTTTTTATTGGATCCGTGTTGTTCATCTTTGTTTGTGTGTGTGTCTTCATTTTTCTTTTCTGTGCCGTACTCATGTTGTGTCGTTTCTGTTTCTTTGTTGTTTCCAATGTTGCCATTGTCCTTGGATTATTCATTTTTTGGATTGACAGTTCGGTTCTCACTTACCTTACTCTACATCAGAATGATATTCTCTAACTATATTCCCCAACTGCACAATGCTAATTAGCTATATTTTATATTATCTACTGATATCTTTGACACATTCCCCGTTTCATTTCTTTTTTTTCTATATTATAAAACTGTTTTCGTTTTCTGAGTTCAAAATGATGGCTCAATGGTCTGTCATACTTTGTCAATTTAGTTTCTCTTTATTAATGCCTAATGGTTCGTAAAAAGATTCAGTACAATTTACTTGGTTATATAAAACACCCTATAGTCGATACCGTGATGATCTATCCAGAAGTATATGGCTTCATTTTGTCATTTTGCTGCAAGTTGACTGTTTCATTCTGAAGTCACAATGATATATCAGAAATTCAGATTCTGTTATTTTTGTACATCTTACTTCATGCCACGTGAGGTCAAACAGTGGCCAATGGTTACATTTCTATATTTTCCGACCTCTTAATTTATGCCAACTTGACTCACAAAATTCAGGAGTTCGTTGTTTTGAGGCTGAGAAGCTGAACTTTTATTCTTCTTTCGTAAACTATGGTATTCAACAGTGCAGTAATCTTAGCTCAAACTTAATTTATGTTTTCTGAGTTCACGATGATGGAGCTCTGTAGCTGTATATTATTTCACTTCCAGATGGCTACACAATAATATTCATTGATCCAATACTTTATTTTTACAGCCATTTTGTGGATAAATTCTGAGTACACAATGATAAATAACTCTCCAGTTGTCCATAGACATCACTTAGCAGACGCCATCTGATTCCTCCAATGAGAAGCAGTGGTCCAGTAGTTATTGGTTGTATTGTGTTACTTAGTTTATTTGGACTATACCATCGGTGTTTACTATCATATTCTTCATTCGTGTATGTAGATAATTGATAATTACTTTGTTATAACTTGTAATATTGCTACTCTCGTTCTTTTGGTATCAAAAGTACTATTTGTTTGATATAATTCTATACCTTCTATGTTCAGATTCAAAGTTGCAAAAATTCAAAAATTTACACCATTCTGTGATTATAACCCTTTTCAAAAAGTGTTGTTTTCTTTTCCTTTTTCCTGGATTTGAACTCTCCTATCAAATGGAGGTACAAACACTCTTCGCTTCGGATTATCACTCGTATGGTTGGCTAACAATACACAACTTAAACCCCGAATAAATTTTAATTCTAACAAAATTAGTACAGTGTCACAGTAATTCTAATTATGAACAGTTTTATGAACTGTGTTCAGGATGAACAACACAAGTGCTGGCTTGATAACGGGAACTGTTTATTTGTATTTAAATGCCAAAACCAAAGGGCGGACCAAATGAATTTTTGAAAAGTCCGATTAAGCATACTCAAAATACTAAAACTACATCAAAACCTATTCCAGAACGGACAGTAGATGTCAAAAACATCACAGACAATGACAAGTCCATACGCCTAGGGACGCATTAATTTCGTCATAGTGACAATTTTCTTATGGATCTTGACACTATGATACTTACCATGTGTTTATAGTGCCCACTTTTCAAAGTTTTATCATGCCCAGTCTTCTTGCAATTGATGTGGGTGTTAATATGTTGTTTGTCATTTGTTGGTCTTTTTGTTGGACAACGGATGATAGCAATGTAAGAACACTTAGTTAATTTTATGTTTGTTGACGAGAGCCCTCATCCATGGGAGGAAAATCAGCATGGTTGTAGTGTTATTCCACATCTTCTACAACATCCAAAAACAATTTATATTACGTTTTACTCAATTTAATTGGTTTGAGGGATAGGGGTAATAGCCAAACTACCTAACAGAATTGTCAGGAAAAGGCAAAAAGACAAAGCAGGTGGAAATTTACCGGAAAATTGTAAACCGCAATGGTCCTGACTTGGTACAGGAATTTCAAAAGAAATGTTGGGTTAAACCGGTTTTATGGAGCGCCAAAATTCCCCTCCTTTTTGCGGTAGTGTCCGGTAGCAACTCAACAGCAATTATGTACCGAAGCTATGTATAAAATACTGATAGAATATAAATAAGAATATTTAATCATCCTCGAGGGATATGACAAAATACATTTAACATCCTTACTGAAAAAGTAAAATTAAATAATCATTAAAATATGCAGATTTAAACAAACAAAAAGGAAAAACACACACACACAAACACACACACACACACACACACACACACACACATATATATATATATATATAAAATGTCTATAAATTCAGTCAACGTGGAAACTTGTTCATCTCCCCGGATTTGCGAATATTTACGCTGATAGACGCCTTCGTAGATAAACATTTTTATTTGTAAACTTGCAATAGGGTCTATAAGTCTCGTACAATTTTGGAACTTCCGGGATCAAAACTTGTACCCGGAAGTTACATTTTAAACAAAGATATATGACGTTTCAAGCAAAAATTTGAACGTCATAATCCTGCGACGTCATGTTTTGGCGGGAAACGCTTTGAAATTGCAATTTTATCGTGATTTCTCGGTGTCACATGACGAGACTTACAGACCCTATATCTTAGACAATTTTGTTTTAACTGAAGGAGTATCTTCATTGTGTATAGCTCTGGTCTATCTGATTTTGGATTTTCAATTAGATTCTATTAGTCATTTATTCTCTGTCCGCTTTTCCCATGAATATGAACTTCAAATTGTTCTGATTTGATCTACACTGAAAGAGATATACAAGTTGTCGAAATGACCATCTGCAGAAACTTACGGTAACTTGGGTATGTATGTCATTTCGAACTTCATTACAATCCTACTTTTATTATGAATGTCGAGGTCACTGATTCAATTTTCAACCTTATGTCAATGTTCATATAATACAATATTCTGATTCAAACCACGTAAAGCAGACAAACAATGTCATCCGTTGCCCGACAAAGCTTTGTTAATACACTAACAATGAAAGGATGTGGACTAAATACACATGAGACAAAGTCTATACAAATACATGATTAAATCAAGCAATGGAACTACGCTTTTATTGTTGTTCTTCATCTTAAAGTCACCATTAGGCCTTCAACAATGAGCTAAGCTCATACCAGACGGCTGAGCGGAATTCATTGCTAATTTTCGAGCAACGCCACACCCGTGTATCCCTTACGTCATGGATGCAGGATTGTCAACAAACATAATATTAACTGGCAGACTACTCTTACAATTGCTGTCATCCGTTGCCCCATAAAAAGTCTCATAGAGGACGACAAGCACAACATATAAATATAAGTCATTTGTTCAGAGAACAAATGTATGTCTACCCGAAGAAACTTTTTAGCAAAGTCTCGTAATAAGTGTTTTGGTTTGATGAAACAAGAAAAATTTTCTTCATTACATGTCATCAGCCATCTCTTATAGTTTACGAGTTAAATCATTGAAAAAAAATTTAAATCGTTAACAAAGTTGTATTTTGTAAAACTGAACATTTTCCCCATAACATGTCATTAGCCATCTCTTTCGGTTTACGGGTTAAATCACTTATCACGAAAAAAATCTATGGTTGCTAAGGATTTCATTGTGTTGCTAAGGACTTTGAACTTTGATTTTAATGTGATATTGTAGGTAATATAAAGCCGAACATTTTTGCAATTCAAAGTTTTTTTCTATCTCTTACAGTTTTTGAGATATAAGCAAGAAACCTCAATTTTGGACCCGGAAAACAGTTTTCGTATCCTAAGTCCATAACGCTTGGTCCAATAATTTTTGACCCAATATATTAAATGTAGATCTTGATAAAATACACATTTTATTTATTACATGTTATCAACTATCTATCACAGTTTCCAAGATATACTATAAAAATATATGGTTGCTAAGGATTTCATTATGTTGCTAAGGACTTGGAATTTTTTCCTTGGTGTCATTTTATAGGTCATATTAAACTGAACATTTTTGCTTTTTAAGTTTCTATCTATCTCTTACTGTTTCTGAGATATAAGCAAAAAAACCTCTTTTTCGGACCCCGAAAAACAGTTTACGGACCCTAGGTCCATAGCGGTTTGTCCAAAAATTTTGGACTCGATGTAATAAATGTAGATCTTGATAAGATACACAGTTTCTCAATTACTTCCGGTTGGCAATGTCATTCATTTCCTCTTTACAACATTACGAAACTTTTTGCCTATGGTTGCTAAGGACTTTTATGGCAAATAACGTTGTTGCTAAGGACCTTGACCTTTGACCTTGACCCCATTTTGTCGGCCATATTGAGCTGAACAATTTATCTTCTTTATAGTTTCTTCGTATCTTTAATAGTTTTTGAGATATAGGCAAAAAACTCTAAAATCGGACCCCGAAAAATGGTTTTTGGGCCATAGGTCCAAAATGAATGGTCCAATCATTTTGGACCCCCAGTGTCAAATGTAG
>MJUU01026759.1:139786-196310 GCA_002080025.1 Modiolus philippinarum
AATATTTTTAATTCGAAATAACGAGATAATTATTGCGTAATAACGCGATAATTATTGCGTACAAACAAGATAATTATCGCGTTATAACGCAATAAATTTTATTTTTCTGAGAAAAATATTTTCAATTCGAAATAACGAGATAATTATTGCGTAATAACGAGATAACTATTGCGAAATAACGAGATAATTATCGCGTTATAACGCAATAAGTTTTGTTTTTCTGAGAAAAAATTTTTTTAATTCGAAATAACGAGATAATTTTGTTTTTGTGAGATTTTTTTTTTTACTGAGAAAATAAAAAAAAATCTATTGACACTATCCGGCTTTCGTAGAAATATATATAAACAACAACAATAAAATTATCATGCAACAGATGTCTCACTCTCAGCCTGATTTCTATGGTCGTTGTCCAATAGAATGTTCGTCGGCCCTTTCAGAAATAAAGGGCTTATAGTTCATCTATGAAACATAACAAAACAAAATACAAAACTAGCCTATAAATTTGATGGGATTTCTTAGGTTGCAAGGTTTGCATATCTATTGATGAAAGATCGTGGCCCATTTATTCGCGACAGTTTGGCGAATTAAAAATTCGGATTTCCCCATGGTTGATATCAATGAGCAAACGAAGGACCTAGCTGAGAAGTTGATGTTCATTGTTTTTGTAGAATATCCCATCTCATAAAAATAGTAACTCAGGTCAACTTGTTTTGGTCATTTTGACTACTAAAATATAACTTATTCAAAACACAGAGTTAGGAAATTATCTTTGCTTCGATGACTTATATAAAATTTGCGACTTCAAATTGTGCAGGCCCAAAAAATGGTTATGGCTGTATATTTTGGTTTCTTTGCATCTTTAATAATTAAGGTAAACAAGTTCAGTGGCACTGTATTAATACTCGGAGTCATCATAACTTCTCCGATGTGTTTATGAATGAATTTTTAACACAAAAGCCATGAAATGGCTGGAGAGTTGTTAAAGTGACTAGCCTATTAACAGCTCTAAAAGATGATCTTCGTGCTTCCGATAAAATATAGTGCGCAAGTTTCTTTCAAAATCGTATACATTGTGTATTTAAGTTATATTTCTTCATTTTCTTGAGTTGAATACGGTGTTGTTATATTAAATTGAAAACAATATGCATGTTTATCAAATTACTCGTTTTTTTTATATTGCGTCTTGGATCAACGCGCTTGCCGCGCAGTAATTTGTCAAAGATGAAACTAACATATATTATATAGCAATGAAATCGACATGCATACGAAATCACACAATCCGATTATTTTCACGTATTCATGGTAAAAAACTTAATACATGCAAACGTATGCAGCAACGGCAGTAGAATACCGAAGGAACAAAGGGGTGAAATTCACAAAAATCGAAGTCCAAAGACAGGGCAAAAACGAGAACACAGAAAACAATGACGTTAGACGCAAAAACAATAACGGTAGACAGATACAAAGCACATAAAACAGAAATTACAACATTCAGAACAAAGGCACTCACAGTGTGAACTCCAGTGAAACTGAGANTGACATCAGGTGCTCCGGAAGGGTAAGCATGTCCTCCTCTGTTAACAGCACCCGTCACACTGTGAGTGATTCAGTCCGGGAAAATGTCAAAGTCGGTAGTCAAATCCGGGAAGACGTGAATCTAGCTGAAAATTCCACTTTCACCTGGGATACTGACACGTCATATCTTTCAATGATGCTATGGTGACGGCCATAGAATTTCTTGAGGAATGAAATCAAATCCCTGACTAAGCAGCTTTTGGGACAGTGTTTTTGCTCTGTTCAAAAAATCACTGTACAACTACATGCTCGACAGTAACGAATCAACTGTGAAATGTACACTCCATAGGCTGGAGAGGTAGGTATATTGCTGCTAAGAAAGGGAAAGTTCACAATGGGGGAAATTAAAATCATCGCGCTTGTCATATAGCTTAAATTTCAAATGTCCATCTTCGTCAATATACAATAAAAGATCTAGGTACGAAGCTGAAGTAGGCGTTTCAGTTGTTTCTTTAATTTCAAGCTCATTTGGATAGATCTTGTGAAATACTCTTTAAATTTGGGATTATTAAGAGAAAGTACATCGTCTATGTAGCGGAAGCTGAAATTAAAGGACTGGGCTAAATGTTTTTGTTTTCTTTGAATAAGCCCTTGTAAAAACTTGGCCTCGTACGAGTAAAGGAAAATGTCAGCTAAAAGCGGCGCACAGTTTAGCAGTTCTTTTGATGACTACGAAGTTTTGTCACGAGTAGATTTTCAGGGCTTTCGAGTTTCAGCTCCATCGGAGCTTTTATTTCATACATTTGTTTGATTTAATCTTAGTAAAAAGGTAAAAGAAATTTTGTTTTCGTTTTCCTATCCTCAATATTAATATTGCACTACACAAAACTTCAGAAAGGGTCAGTTAAAATGTGTCAGTTCTATCTATTAAGTTAATTTCTATTAAATATGTAATGTTGCCGTGTCTTCCACAAAATACCTAGATTATATAATTGGAAAACATGTCATGTTGTCTGAGAGACAGCTCCCATGAGTCTTCCATTCTTTCGCTTGACCTGTTATATTGCAGCTTTAATTAAGCATAAATATAAGAACATTTCAGTGGTCAGATAATGCTCTTTTTTGTTAGTGTAATAGTATGCTTTATATATTGAAAATAAACACATTTACTGGATTTCCTTCCGTTTGTCAGTCCGCGTGGGAAGAAATCATCTAAAGACATATATATATTATTGATTTTATAGATTTGTTTTCAATATCTACATCAAAACGGCATATTCTTTGAGACTAGGGTATCAACTAATCATCTAGGCTACAAAAAAAGTGTCATCTAATTAAGGTAACAATATAGAAAATGATATTGTTTTCATGTACTTTTTGTAGAATAAACAATGAAAGGATATGGAGTAAATGTATATGAAACAAAGTCTCTATAAATGAATGGTACATTCCAAGGAAACGCTTATATTGTTGTTCTTCATATTGAAGTCACCATGATGCCTTCAACAATGAGATTTTTGCTCATACCTCACAGTAGTTCAAGACGGCCCCTAGCATTGATAGTAGAATGTTAAAGTGTAGACTGAAGTATCATAACAATATTTTGATTTTGTTTGCAAATATGAACGATCTTCAGTATTTTGTTTTTTTGCAAGAGGTGCGGTAAATTTGATCAAAAACTCTCATTTATGTTTCATTCTCGTTTATGAATAATTCTTAAATTTACCTTATAAATAGATTTTTTTATTGATTTATATTATATAAAGACCCTCCCAAATGATGTCAACAAATTATTGAGCCTACGACCAGTATATTTTTTCGAGAAATGACCAAAATTGAACATCATCTCAGTCCGAATTTAGCCTATTTTGGGGTAGGGATAATAAAAATCATTTTTCAAGAAAATTATGCGTCTTATTCAGATGATTTCTTTTCTAAGTCCTTAAAGATATAATTGTTAAACTGTTTTAAAAATTGTGAGTTTTGACTATTCAATTGATGGAAAATTGGAAAAGTCTTGATTTTTTACGATGTCTTCAATTTTATCCCCCCCAAACAAAACAAAACAAAACAAAAACAAAACAAAACAAAAAACAAAAAAAAAAAAAACAACAGCATTTTCTTTCAAAACTTTCATATTTCAACACGGACCTATGCTTTTCATATATTAGCGATAATTCTTCAGATTAACGAGATCTAGTAATCTGGAATCTTTGACTGAATGCTTGATGGTAGAAATCCATAATTGTATCAAAAAATGGTCCAAAAATTGTCCGAAATTAATGAAATTTGCACAAAACCACAAAAATAGGGGTTTTCAAATGATGATAGACTAAAAAAATGCACACAGACATATGGTTTTCTCTTCAAACTGATTTTTTTATTGTCTTTGCTTTTTAAAAATATGGGATTCGGGAAAAACTTGATGTAGGAAAATTTTGACCCCTCAGGAGAATACATATTTAAATGTTCCAAACATAGTATTCAGCAAGAGATTGCATTATTGCATTAAAGACTTTCTGTTTAATTTTAAGATACATTATCCGCAGTAAAAAGAAAATATGTAGAAAAAACAGACTAGGAAAGCAGACTCTACAAACACTAAAATTAATGGAGTGTTAATTTTGTAATGTTTTACATATAAGCAGTTATTTCTATACTTTATACATTAAAGAATCTGATTAACCACCCCTATACTATCTCTCATGTGTCTAATAACGTTCTTTTAAATCAGGGAAATCACTTTGAACATATTTAATCAGTTTGATAAAACTTTCCTCCCTCTACTAGTTGTTTCCAAATCATGAGTAATCACAGACGTTGTCCTGCTAAGAATTGCTTTGTGGTGGTGTTTTGTCCTATTTTGTGGTGTTGAGTTTGTGGTTGTGTGTATTGTTTACACAGAGTTCTAATATATACTTCTAAGAAAATATTTGTGATAAATTTGCATAAGATATAAAGTTGATAATACTTTGAATATGTTGTCTTGTTTAAATGTGCCAATTATACCTTGAATAACAATTTTTATCTATAAGTCATGGTTTTATGGTGTTTATAGTGGAATATGTCCTGATTTTGTGCAGATACGACTTGATTTTGTGCAGATACATCCTGATTTTGTGCAGATACATCCTGATTTTGTGCACCAATAAAAGTATAAAACAAACTCTATATGCTCATCAACTAAGCCGACTTACAATTGTCACAGACATCCAAAAAGCATAGGTATGGTAAATGTCATCAATGTATTTTTCAAGATTTTTAAGTTTTATATAAAGAGAAATGTGAACACAACTTTTAACTTGGGAGGGGTTGTATTTTATTGGCGGTTATTGTTATCAATAGAATATATAGTCAATAGCTGGGGTAGAACAGAATTGTCAAGAGCCTAAGTTCAAGGGTCAAAAAGACAATCAGGTGGACATACATAGGAAAAAATGTCGACCGCAATGGTCCTAATTTGGTAAAGGTAAATAAATAGACATATAAACGATTTCTTTATACAATAAACAGAAAAAAATATTTAAAAAAGAACAAAAATTCGAAACATTTTGAAGTAATATATTCCAAGAGATACAAGGCGGAACATTTTACACAATATATTTTATGCCTGTCGAATATTAACTCCATCTATTCAATAAAAGAAGCCTTTAGTAGTTAGTAGTCTACCTGTATTGGGTTTTATTTGTATGTTTTATTATACTATAGGGAAACGGGATAGAGAAAGGGGAGGTTTGGGTACCCATAAACCGGTTTAACACTACCGCTAGCTCTTGCTAGTGCCGGTACCAAGTCCGGCTATCCCGAGTTCCTATCGTTGTCCATGTTTGTCTTTTGTCATTTTATTGTTTTTCTCGTGCTGTTCCCTGGTGGATTGTGGCATGTGATTGTGGTTTACGGCCATTGTAGGTGTTTCCTGTTATCTTTCTTATATTAATTTAGATAGCATGTTAAAACGTGTACGTTTAAAAATGCAAGTTTTTGACATGCATGTTCCCATAATTTGAAAACTTAAGTAATATGCCAAGAGATACAAGGCGGAATTTTTTACATAATATATTTTAGGCCTGTCGAATATTAACTCCATCTGCCGTTAGATAGCATGTCAAAACATGTACGTTTAAACATGCAGGTGTCTATAATTTTATACATATATGTCTATGTTGCAAATTATTCCAAGGTACCTTAAGAATTAAACAAGAATGAAGATAGAGCTGTTGTTTTTATGTACATTATCATGATATCAAGCGCTACCCTGCAATGTGTCATTTATTCTATGCCGTGTTTCGTTTTTTGAGATACAGCTCTGATCGAAAATTTCATAAATGTTCCTTTATAACAGTTTCAGTTATGTTTTGTGGTTAAAACCCCAATTTATCCAATTTTAAAGAAACGTGACTGCTGATGGTTTTTATTACAACTCCATGTTTTGACTTGTATAAGTTCTATTACTCAAGTCAACGTACATGCAAAACATGTCGTCCGTCCATCAGTTTACCTGTAACGTTAAAGATCTTCTCCCCAAAATTGCAATAGGTTTGTGGGTAAAGTCGGAGGTTTATAAGGTAAAAACGGATTTTTTTAACTTATTGTGTTCTAGACATTGCTTCAGTCATTTATCATCCAGAAAATGATTTATGTCGAAATTCCTATATCATTAACATGCATTCGCATTGCATTGAGTGACAATCTGTGAACAAATCATGCACACAACAGTTTAAGTCCTCATGAAATTGTGAATAATGCAATTATCTAAGACAGCACATTTCAGGAATAATAAATTTTCTCCAACCTATATTACGTAACGCGACAAAGAAAAATAGATTTGGATCAATTTATTATTACCAAAGTGCATAGTCTGATCACTCGTCGTTAAAGCTGCTATGATTCATTTCCTGCAGATATTATCTAATAATACAGCCATAATATTAGCTATTATGTAATGTCGGCATCATTTAACACTAATTTCTATTAACAATAATACTAATCATTTTTAAAAAGTTTGCAATTTTCCCCGAAATCCAAATCTTATTCAATGTTCTTTACCAGAAATCGAGTAAGACCTGTTAACCTAATCTCTTGGACACCCTACTAACTGTCCAAGTTGTATGTTTTGTTGATACATTTCAAAACGATGTGTTGTCAGCCAAATGCCTGAATTCCAAAACCAGTGAATTCGAACAAACACTTATAGATTGTTGTTCATCTGGGTGAAACTTTTATGAAAACTGGGATACACAATGGGTAACATAATGAAATTGCAGAAAGGTTATCATTGCAGATGGTTATTTTCACAACTTCTATCTCTTCGGTGCAGATTAAATAAAACAATAGACCCTTTCACGATAACTGCGGTCCTGAATTTTGCACATGCCCTCATATGCCTTTGAGTGGGTAAAATACAACGTCATAGTATACGTGACGTCTTGATTAATTGTCCTACGACGTCATTTTTGCGGGAACTGTTTTTATTTTCCACTCAAAATCGCAGGACCGCAGTTATCGTGAAAGGGTCTATTGTGAAAACCAGAAACAAAAAGAAGCTTTTAAAAGGTCTGAAGAGCACATATTCCCTAAATAACCCCAAAGTAACGCCTTAAAAAGGTTAATACGCCTTCATTAAATAAAACATTACTACAGCTATTGCCACCTACATTCCAGCAGAAAAAAAATTGAACAATATTACGCCATGATGAAAAGAACTTAGAATTACCATCACGGCATGCGACCAAAAGTACACCAGTCCCAAGTCAGGAATATGTTGGTCCTTGTCCTCTTATATAATTTTAGTTCCTTTATATTAGAGTTATTAGATGTGGTTTGTTTCCATTATTTTATTCACCTTTTCATTTTGGGGGGTCATTTAAAGCTTGCTATATGGTGTGAGGTTCTCACTGTGTCGAAGACCTAGATACTTTGCTAGGGTCGTTTTAACCTAGATATGGGATACTGTCTCCTTGACTATTACCCCATTTCATTTCTTTTTCATATACATGCACTTAAAATCACTCAAACGATAAAGTTTTCGAAAATCTTAAAATGGCCCAATCTCATTTGTCTTAGGTCACGAAAGATACTATTTTATCAAAAACCACACTGATCCCATCAACAAAGTTTGAAGGTATTCTAAAAGGTACTAATTGTGTACCCCTAATTGCCGAATTGCTTCTACATTTTGAATGATCCGAATTTGTTTGAATTCTGAATTAAGATATGATTTCAGTGATATTTTATTAACATTTTAAACAAAACTCCAAGTCTACTGGAAATTAAAGGCACAACAGAAATTTGAAGGTTGGTTTTTGGTGCTTCTCTAACTGATGTTGGACTTAATTATGTATTAGATTCACAAATGCTTGCTAGTATATCTGTTTTGAAACCAGTTGCAGAACAGCAATGGTGTGACCAATTTATTCAAAAGTGGTATTCGGATATTGATCGTTTGTCTCGTGAATTTTATAAATTAGTTAAAAAAAAGAGTTAAAACTTGAAGAATACATCTTCAGATTGCCTTTAAATTATGAAATTTATATCACTAAAATTCGAACTTCTAATCTCAAATTTCTAATGCCATCTGGTAGGTGGTTTCATATAGCAAAGAAACTTTGTACTTTCTGTGACCAGAATATTGGAGATGAATTTCATATTCTATTCAAATTTTCTGATGACAGAATAGTACAACTTCGATAAAAATATGTCCCCAATTATTATTTAAAATTCCCCGTCGTGGAAATAAATTGAGAAATTATTTTCACCATATTGAAAAAATATTTCAGTGTTTATTACTATTATAATAAAGTATTATACTG
Source organism: Modiolus philippinarum (assembly GCA_002080025.1). Taxonomy (NCBI): domain Eukaryota; kingdom Metazoa; phylum Mollusca; class Bivalvia; order Mytilida; family Modiolidae; genus Modiolus; species Modiolus philippinarum. Next base: position 148,111 of record MJUU01026759.1, read on the forward strand.
TTATATTTTGTTTGTATTTATTATGAAAATGTGATGTGATTTGAAATTATGTATATACCTGTTCATTTCGTTATTGATGATAGCAGTTGTAAGAGAACCAGTTAATTTTATGTTTGTTGACAACCCAGAATCCATGACAAGAAGGGTACATGGATGTAACATTACCCGACATGTAGCAATGAATTCCGCTCTAACCGGTGCTAGGGGCTGTCTTGAACTTACTATGATCATAGTTCATTGTTGAAGGCATCATGGTGACCTATAAATTAAGAAACAGTAAAGGCGCTGTTTCATCGCTTGGTTTAATCATGTTTTTGTAGAGAGTCAGCCTCATTTGCATTTACTCAATATCCTTTCATTGTTGATTATTTTACGAAAGGATATGGAGTAAATGAACATGAGACCATAACTCATATGTAAACTCGAACTGCAATAATTTTAATGACCTGTATGGCCATTTCGGAAATGAATTCCTCATCAGCAGCACTAAAACCCAAACATAGGAAAACAATAAATTAAAAAAATACTTAAAATGCATAAAACCAAATGAAATCCGAATAAGTAATATAAATAATAAATAAGGACAAAGCTACGATGGAGGGAGTTAAACCTTAGGTTTTAGAATTTACATGAATTTAGATAATAGTAATTGAACAAAGTGACTGTACACATAAGATATAATCTCATGTACAAGTACACCATATCTAAGTACAAATGTAAAAATGTACAAAGTTAAAATCATACCCCATATACCTCATGTTACACTGTATGTAGTGTCTGAGCGTTGTAAAAAAGTATTGAATAAAGAAAAGTCTTAAATTGACACAGATGGAGAACGTTTTATTAGAATATATGATAAACGTAAACTTTTCTATTGCAAATGTCCAAGTTCTTCAAGTACCAAAACTTCACCAATCGGTGTTTGTTACAAATCATAACCCATTACTCCAGGGCTGTAAGGAAGAACAATCGAAGCTTGAAAGTTTCATGTTGGCTTTAGCTAAACGGTTGTCAGTGTAACAGTCTCCCATCTTAAAACTGCATAAATTTGACTAATGAGGATTTGTAAATTAAAAGACGCTATTTGCACTTCAACTTTTGTATTGGACATGGTTATGACCTTAGTTTTGGACATAACATTTCACAAAGCGGGTAATACATGAATAAAAGATGACTTTTTCTCGCCTATGGGATTATATGAATCTAGCACGGGTGAAAAGGTAAGATCAAGAAATCTCAGACACCCAAGAGTAAGAATTCAATATTTCTCCGACGTGGCTTGCCGAGTCAGAGAACCATTGAAATCTTACCCGAAGGTGTCTGAGATTTCTAAATCTTGCATTTTCAACGGTGTTTGATTCATTTTCTTACTTTTGTTTATAAAAACGTCTTTCGGCGCCGTCATGTTATCTTGACCATCCGCCATTAATAAGCAACTTACCATGACATCAATGACGTCATAGTATTCACGAGGCTGTCTCACATGGGGTGGTGTGAGACAGAAAAATCTCACACCGCTAAAAATAGGAACTGAGCTTTCTCTAATTTCTGTCCTGTTTTCACGTTTCCTGAGCGGTTGGAGAAATATGTTTCTCCTCTCTAGAGAGAATGTTGTTCTCGGCAAGTGATTGGTTGAAATTCAATTATGACGTCAAATATGTTTGCCGTTTTCCGACTTTACCATTGTGACGTCATGAAAAAAGGCGACCATGCCTGATGACGTCACTTCCAAAGAACACATTTATTTTGGATCATCAGAAAAGGGGGGTCATGTTTTTGTCAAAAATCTCCTTGAAATCATTAGAGAAATAAAATCCACAACCGTATCTCGTGAAAAACGACATTTCTACACTCTCGATAGTTAAATTTTCAAATATTTTAAACGCTCGGCAAGCCTCGCGTTTAAAATATTTGAAAATTTAACTATCTCTAGTGTAGAAATGTCGTTTCTCACTCGATGCGATTGTGGATTCTATATGTCTCAAATGTGAGAAAGAGAAATCTCGTGATTTTTGGTGGGTGAGATCCTTTTGCTGGGGGCTTTCTCACTTCAATCGCAAGTACGTGCAAAAAATTCAAGATGTCTGCCATCGCTTCGAGTTTATATGCGATTAATCCAGTATAATTTGTTGTCTGATTAAATAAATCTTACTATTTATATAAAAAATAAATATGTACCTATGAACCAACAATTTATCATGAACCACGAGTTATGCTATTTATATTTAAACAGATATTTAAAATTGCGCGCCAATTGTTGAAAACTTTGATACTGTCCAGCTTCCGTAAACGTATACCAATTGTGACGTCATATTTTTCCCGGGAACGTTTATAATATATCTTTGTGAAAATCAAAGCTGATCGTGGTTTTGGAGCGCTAAGGCGAGAAAAAGTATTAAACCCTCGTAAGAATACGAGATAGGCTGATCTCAAACCCTCATGCTAAGCCTCGGGATGGACATGATATCTTAGACTTCGGGTTTGAGATCAGCCTATCTCACCTTTTCGCTTGGAGTAGATACTAAATATCCCTGTCGAGGCACACAGTCTCACTCCTTATGGAGTTCAAGACAGCATGTTAATGTTATTTTTGAATGTTTAGGATATACAAAATGTAGGTATGCTACACTTTCTTTTACTTGGAGATTTAACTTCTTTTATTGAATTTGAAATCTAAGTATGACTATTTTGTCCCTTATAATGCATAAAAACGGTGCTAGGGGCTGTTTTTAACTTACTTTGAGGTATGAGTAAAGCTCATTGTTGAAGACTTCATGGTGACTTTAAGATGAAGAAAAGCAATAAAAGCGTTGTTCCTGCTTAGTTTTATTATGTATTTGTATTTTGCATTTACTCCATATCCCTTTATTGTTAATAAATGGCAAAAAATAAGCCAAATATAAGGCTAACGATAAAAAACATGCATATTCGATTGTATATGGCTTCACTTTTGTCTCTGATATTCGTTTAGTTGATGAGTGTTTCACACCATATGAGACATAAAGTGCAGTTTGAAAATAAAGAGGTAGTTGTTGGAGGTTGTTATAATGAATAATCCCGACTCAACACTATGACACATCTAAAGAACGGATCGAAAAAGAGATGGAGAAGGAGAATCACACTTTGTGTAACACGTTCTTTCTAGTGTTCCAAAAATGATGAATTTGTTCTCCTGACGATTATGTCACCATTTTCTAGTCACAGTCGAATTTTGTTGCCCAAATTCCGTATGGTTAGAAAAGATAATTTTTAGGTATCCTTACTATTAGGCCCTGAATTTTTTCGGTAGTACAACGAATGATACTTTCTCGAAAAGAAGTTCTATATTTCAGACGATTAATGAAGTCAATCAGATTAAATATTTAGTCAACACTATCAATACTTGATGACTCATATCAATGTGATAAACAGCAGCTGGTTTTACAATCTACAAATAACTACATGTAATATTTTAGAAAAAAATGTACAAAAAGTATGTCATTTGTAAATCAAATATTCACGATGAAGTAAATAAGGAAATATTGTATTTAAATCGCAAAAAAAATGTATCTATAATCAGGAGTAAACAAGAAACCGTGCTTTTTTTTAAGTCAACGTCCTTTGTAACAAAAGTATATGTCATTTTGTTTTGTAGAATTGATGACCCTAGTTCTGTCTAAATTGCAAATAGCTAACATGTTTATGCTTAACCACAGTTTTGATTTCATCATCACTATAGACACATTTTGAGCTTGATTTAAAATACAATGAATTTCAGCGAGCACATTCACACACCCTTAAGAACTTCCATATTGGACAAAGGTAAAGTCTCAAATTATGATGTGAAATGTTAATATTTACTAAGCAAGAGGCTTTCAAGAACATGTATCGCTCACCTGGACCATGGCAGATACATTGAGTAAAGTTCTATGTTAAAAGGTCTTATTTTCTATGTAAAGAAACCTTCTATGTAAAGAACCCTTCCGGAGCACCTGATGTCACTCTCGGTTTTAATGGGAGTTCACACTATTAGTGGTTTTAGTTTTTTGTGTTGTCTTGTATATCATACTGTAAGATTTTAGTTTTGTCTTCGTTATTATGTTCGTGCTACTGATTTGTCCTGGTTAATGTTTGAATACTTAAATGCCTTACAACAGATTTTCAAATTTTTACCTTGGTACTGTTTGAGGGTTAGAGAAGTAACACGTACCATGGATTTTTATTGGTTTTGTCTAAGGGTTAGAAAATGGCAATTCCAATCAGCCTTATATCAGTACTTTCAAAACAATATATACCTCACTGATAGTGTGACGGGTGTCGCTAGTGGAGCAGGACATGCTTACCCTTCCGGAGCACCTGATGTCACTCCCGGTTTTCATGGGAGTTCACACTATGAGTGCCTTAGTTCTTAATGTTATCTTTTTATTTCCGTGCATTGTAGCTGTCTCACGTCCTTGTTTTGTCTTTGTTTTTATCTGTTACCGTTTCTGCCATGTCTTTGGACTTCGATTTTTGTAGTCATCGCTTCCCTTGTTCCTTCGGTATTCTACTGCCGTTGTTTTAGGATTGAGGTTCCTCACTGTGTTGAAGAAAGTACGGTGACCCTAGATGCTTTGTTTTGAGTCGTTTTAACCTGGAGATGGGATGTTGTCTCCTTGATATTTACCCCATTTCCTTTCTTTTATGTCTTATGGCACAACATTTATCTGTTTTCCCCTACTGTCTACAATTTTGATCAGCACTTTATATGAAGAATTAGCGCTATGTTCATTTTAAATTTAGTCGGCGGTTTTCTAAAAGATGATCTTTGTATGCATTTCCCAATGGTTTCAATGTTGAATTAAGTTTTGCCGCTGGTGGCCATGTTGGATGACGGGTCAACAGAGCACCTCATTACTAACAAACATACCATGTTAGGTTCAAATCAAAACCGCACTTCTCTAGATGATCTTTGCATTTCCCCATAGGTTCGAATATAAAATTAATTTCACCTCAAGCGGTCATGTAGGATGACCGATCAGCACCAAAGTAGCAACATTTGGTCTGAACCTCATAAGAATCACTCATGCCATGTTTAGTGTTAATCCCGTTATCGCTACTCTCAAAAAAGAAGATCTTTGTATGCATTCCCATTGTGTCCAAGTTGCAAACTTAGTCCCCCTGGTGGCCAAGCTAGTTAGCGGATCGGCATCAAAGGAACAAAAATTGGTCACAACATTATATTCATCATTCATGATAACTTTGGTTTAACTCCATTTGGCAATTCTCCAGAAGAAGATCTTTGTATGCATTTCCACAACAAGGTCCGATGTGAAAATTAAGTTTTGCCGCTGGCGTTCATGTTTGACAAGAGATCGGCACCTATTTAATAACACTTGATCAGCACCTTTTAAGCATCATTCATACGAAGTTTGGTTCAAATCCATTCAGCAGTTCTCTAAAAGAAGATACTTGTATGCATTTCCCTTAGGGTTCAAATGTAACTAACTTCAACGCTTACTGTCATTTTAGATGACATATCGGCGTCAAAGTAACAACATTCGGTTAGCACCTCATAAGCATCATTTGTGATATGTTTGGTTTAAATCCATTCAACAGTTTTCTAGAAGACGATCTTTGTATGCATGTTATCATAAGGTCCGGTGTTAAGCTAAGTTTATCTGCTGGCGGTCATGTTGGATGACGATCCGGCACCAAAGTAACAACATTTGGTCAGCATCTCATAAGCATCCTTCCGGCACCAAAGTAACAACACTTGGTCAGCACCTCATAAGCATCATTCATGCCAACTTTGGTTTTAATTCGTTTAGCGGTTCTCTAGAAGTCAAATTTTCAACCAAGTGCGCCGCTGGCGGCCACGTTGGATGATTAATTTGCAACAAATTGATAACACTTAGTCAGCACCTCATAAGCATCATTCATGCCAATTTTGATTTAAATCACTTCAGCTGTTCTCAAGAAATTCTTAAAAAAAACATGACGGACAAACGCAAAGGGATGGCAAATGCTCATCCTTGTACAGCCAGGTGAGCTAAAAAGGATGGGCGCCCTCATATCGAGCGTTAGCATTGATTAAAACTGATTCAAAAACATTTATATGCATATCTATACATTGAAAACAATCATACTACATATGAAAGTAACTCCTCAACTGGAATCAGACGAGTTTAAATTTATTTCTACTACCAGAAAGTAGTCAAACTTAAAAAAAAATAACTAAGCGGTAAAGCATGTACAGCTACACACCATGATCAACAATCCTCTAGTAGTTCAATAAGTGATATTTTGGATTTAAAAAGTATTCCAAGTTTCATAAATCATTTGATATAGAAGTAAAATATGCACATTATGACCGCGAATCCTCCTACATGAAAGTTACCTTCAGGTTGCTCTGACAGACGGACTGAGGATTTAAAACATTATTCAATCAACGTGATGCACATTTTCGTATCATTACTAACAGTTACTACCACATATAGTATGAAAGTGATGGGTTAAAATATTTTAAGGGAGTTGCACCAACAAGTATATAAGTTAACAAATAACCAAAGTCCCTTAAATCATACAAAACCCATACAAAATTCGTTTTCCTGCATATCCTGACCATCAATCATATGAAATCAAATTCATTGGCAGGTTTCAGAGGAGTTACACAAGCGAGAAGAAGACTGACTGACGCCTGACTGACTGACATCAAACCCGTCACAAAAGATCCACCTGTCTCGACTTGGATGTATTGCTGGTTTAATGATGGTTTTAGCACTACCCTGCTACCAATGCGAGCGAAGTAGAGACAAAAAAAGTACCTAACTTTTGTTGTCAGGCACGCTTACCGATAAGTTGCCGATTTGATTGTCTACTAGTTTTGGACTTTGTTTAGTCATGTACAACTTCAACAGAAAAATAAGAAAATACAATTATTATTGACAAGAAGCTACATATTTTCATAGAAAAATACTGACATATTGCTTGCAATACATTTTTTTTGTGTAGCCCTCGTGCAATATACTTTCAAACTGCATTACGTTATTTGTTACAATATTTTCCCATTTTCATGCAATACCCCTACAATACAAGGAGCGTGGCACTTAGGAATGAATAAGTCAAATATTTTACAAATATCTTATTAATTGTTTAAGATGACTAAGTGTTGTCACAATAATGTGAATCATACTCATGTGATCTACAGCAGATGGCTATATGATCATCTAAATAACGGCATGTCACTTCATTAAAAAAATATCCGATGGGTGAATCTTGAATATAGAACTAAAAATATTCGAAATGTTACTTTGAGTGCTTAGTCTATAAGAGTGCCATTGAATTACAGCCGTGCTAATATGTACCTAGAAGTAAATGGAAGACTAAATGGTAATGATGATGACATTTTTCCTATGATACCAAGTTAAGGGCGAATAGGGAATAGGGAATAAGTAAATAGCGAATAGGGAATAGGGAATAAGTAAATAGCGAATAGGGAATAAGTAAATAGCGAATAGGGAATAGGGAATAAGTAAATAGCAAATATGGAATAGGGAATAAGTAAATAGCGAATAGGGAATAGGGAATAAGTAAATAGCGTATAGGGAATAGGGAATAAGTAAATAGCGAATAGGGAATAGGGAATAAGTAAATAGCGAATAGGAAATAGGGAATAAGTAAATAGCGAATAGGGAATAGGGAATAAGTGACCAACTTGACAACCGTTACTATTGATATCTTTCAGATTGAAATAATGTAAAGAAATTAAAGTGGATATGAGGTAAACGTGTATTGGGCAAACATGGTAAGGTAAAGTAAATGGAAATACGCTTTTGTTTTGTTCTGTTGACTGAACAGAACATACACACACAAAGGTTCTAATCGCTTAACTTTGGGACTTGTATGTGGTAATAACGAAAGCCGAAAGTTCCGACTTTTTAGTTCTTACTACTTACTAGTACTTCTAACTTCTTACTTCTTACTTCAATGTTGCTATCCGGAAAGGCAACTTATCCTGAACTTGATATTTAATATTTCCAATGTATCGATGTGGTTTATTATTTAATATCAGATTTAAATAACCTTTCCTAATTGGTGTAGAGGTGGTCATGTGGTATTCATTAATCTATGGTATTTATTCTATCAGTCAATATCACGGTATTAACCGGTCCCAATTTTTTTATGTTGACCGGTAGGTTTAACTGTGCTTTATGAATTGTATTCACAATAAAGTTGTTTTTTCAACAAACATTCTAACTGAAGTGTTAAATGTGACTATAATAAAATTGAAATTTCCAAAACAATACCTTTTAGTATCTGCTCATTTTTATGCAACTATTGTTTTTTGATCAGTTAAAAAACAAAATAAAAAGTGATACAAATAGAAATAACAGATCCGCAAAAATTTCAGATGACTGTTGTATAAAGTAAAAGTATAAATTATTTTGTTTAATGTAAAGATGCGTTGTTTGACTTTTTCATTGTAAAAAGAAAGCTAGGTAAAAAAAATCTCATATTTTTAGCGAGTGACTTTAAACAGGGCATAGTTTCAACTGATGAAAAATAAAATGTAAATGTTCCTCTATAAAATAAACACAATAGTTATTTATATAGAGAGAATTATCACGATATAGATTGCCCTTGGGATAGCGATATGGACTGACACATCGATAATACCCTCGCCTACGACTCGGCATTATCAAGGTGTCAGTCCATATCGCTACCCCTTATCTTGTGATAATTCTTTCTATATAAGTAACTATTATATAATTAATCATAATTCCATTATATTATTCTCAGCATATAAATAATCACGTGATCAATATATTGAATGGTGTTTAACCGATGACTTTGACATGTATACCTGACACATACTTTGATTCTGAAAAAAAATATATAGAAATGAACATTATAGTTGCACTGATAGAGATGTGCCTTGTGCAATTAATATGCTTGGAAATGATTAAATCTTAAAATTGTAGTAGTTCATAAAATCATTTATTTGCAATTCTCTTTGTCTGTATATCGCGCCATCTACTTATTAACTCATTTTTAGCTCATCTGGCCAAATACCATGTTGAGCTTTTGCCATCACTTGGCGTCCATCGTCTGTCGTCCGTCGTCATCGTCGTCGTTCGTAAACTTTTCACATTTTGACTATCTTCTCTGAAACCACTGGACCAATTTTAACCAAACTTCACAAGAATGATGTATGGTAGGTTCTTCACAAAGATTGCCGAAATTATTCCGATCCGCCAAAAAACATGGCCGCCAGGGCAGAACAGGGTTTAACATTGGACCCTATGGAAAATTGCACATTTTGGCTATCTCTTCTGAAACAACAGAACAAAATTGAAACAAACTTTACAGGAATGATGTTTGAAAGGTCCTTTACTTAGATACTGAAATTTTTCCGATCTGCCAAAAACATGGCCACCAGCGCAGAACATAGTTTAACACGGGACCCTACGGGAAAAACATATATTTGCTATCTCCTCTGAAGCTACTGAAGCAAATCGAACAAAACTTTACAGGAATGATGTTTGGAATGTCCTTTATGTAGATTACCGAAATTTTTCCGATATGCCAAAAATCATGGCCGCCAGCGCAGAACATAGCATAGCATGGGACCCCTATGGATGAATCATATATTTGCTATCTCCTCTGAAGCTACTTAAGCAAATTAAACCAAACTTTACAGGAATGATGTATGGAAGGTCCTTTATGTAGATTGTTGATTTTTTTTTCCGATCGGCTAAAAAACATGGCCGTCAGCACAGAACATAGTTTAAAAACATGGAAACCTATTGGAAAAGGATATATTTGCTATCTGCTCTGAAGCTTCTTAAGCCAATTGAACCAAACTTTACAGGAATGATGTATGGAAGGTCCTTCACATAGATTGCCGAAAACATGGCCGCCATCACAGAACATAGTTTAACATTAGACCCTATGGGAAAATCACATTTTCATTTGCTGCTCTGATACCACTGAAGCAAATTCAACCAATCTTTACAGGAATGATGTACGGGAGGTACTTACAGGAATGTTGCACGGGAGTTACTTTACAAAAAATGCTCATTTCATTTCCATCTGATAAAAAACATGGCTTCCAGTGCAGAACATAGTTTAACATTTGAGCCAGGTATGAGACAACAGTCCTTTTAATCATCATCTCTCAAACTAATCAAGCAAGTTTAAGTATATGTATAGAAGGCCCTTTGCAAAAATTATTCATTTCAATAGGATCAGACATAAAACGTTGGTGCTAATGGTGAACATAGCTAAACATTTTACCCCATTAGTAAAAAACACCATTTTTGGTCATGCATGACATAGAAGCATTTTGTCAGGTGAGCGATACAGGCTCAGTCTCTGAGCCTCTGGTTTTGTTCAGCTTTGTTCAATTTTATGTAGAAGTAAAGGCATTAAGCAGTTTTAGCTAAATTGAGACACATTTTGTGGGCTATCTCCTGGTACCAAGTTAATTATATTTGGTCAAAGGTAAAATAATTTGAAACCCCTTTTAATATTGAAAATTAAAATTAAAGTCGGTTTCACTTCCTTTAGATAATGGAAATCTCACGATTTCAGCTTTACTTTTACACTAATCTTTATCATATTTGGTATGTATATCAAGAATAATCATACATAACTGAAAAACGTTGAATTCGCCGTTTACGACATGCACAAAAGTCTGCAGTCATGTGCATTTCACATTTTTTTTCCAAACAGATGAATTTCTAAGTGTTGGATTGTTCTATTTTAAAGGCGACCAAGTAACTTGATGAATTAGATGACCCGAGTCGACCTACCTAATAATAGCGAGGTGTACTCGTTCGGGGTTAACAATTGTTATCCACGGACTTTTTGTTTGTAAACACCGAATAGAAATTAGCAGTACATTAACAATTTATTTCAAATATTTCTTTAAGGTTTAATGCATGCATATTTTAATTACATGTTTAAGTATTTTTGTTGAATTATATCATTTACAGGTATGTTTTTTCTTAAATCAAAAGGGGGTCCAAGCACATGGTAATTAAAGCCAAAGTGAGATTTGTTAATCATCTGACTTAAAGATATACCTGCCTATACCTAATTAAGAATGGTCTAGTTCAGTCGATAATTGTGCGCGGAAAATATCCATTTAAAAGCATGGAGCATTTTTAAAAAGTGTTTTTTCTTTCAACATGTATTGGAAATCATCAATTAAAAGTGGTTCCAGAAGTGTGCAATATTTCTACACAACCATGCAAAATCCGGTGCCGAAATATGCAATATTAAAGTTAGCAGAAGAGAATTTCCATTATCTAAAGGAAGTGAAACAGACTTTAACTTCCCTTTGACCATTTGTAACTAACTCGACAAATTTAAGGAGAGAATGGCAAAAAAAATGCAGACATTTGTTCTTAAAGCGTCATTTAAATAGACAAGTTACTTTCAGCAGTACTTTAGTAAAGGGATACCATTCTATATCTACGAAAAAAGTTCACTCTATACAGTAACTGTTTTTTTTAATTGTGATTCATTGAAACTGTCTGCATTTAGCTTTAAGTCAATCCTTCACAGCCGTATTGATCCGTTGCAAATTATGTAATATGGATTCGCACCAGGCCAGTTTAGTACGAAAACATGATTTACACCGTTATTGTGACTTTAAGATAATTATGTAATGTTCAGATCTATGCATCCATATCACAAGCACTTTTAAAATATTTTTCTGTACGCTCTTGTTATGACATATATGGTTTGTAAAGAGTTTTTGGTGGTTATGACAATAAATTGTCAAGTACAGATTAGAAACACGACGTTCCTATTTGGCCCTTACAGCCAAACGGTTCAAAATGAAATTGATAAGTCCAAAAATGTTGCAAATGAATTTTATTGTGGGCATTTCTTCCACAGAAAAGGAACCTAAGTTGAATACATACCTACTTTATCACTCCAAGTGTATCTTACAAGTATTTCCTATTGATGAGTTGTCGCACACTGCAAACGACTATACAGAGAGGCAATACTCCTTATCAAAAGGCATTGAATCCTCAATACTTTACTCAATACTTCTAACAGCCAAAACTGCTCTGATTTCCTAAACATCATACATATAAGCTTGGATTAAACATAGGGGTATCACAACATTATCAAAAGATAGACATGATGCTGGACGAAGTGATGCAATAGATGTCACACCATAAGTTGTATATATGTAAGTTAAAGTTGTAAGAGTTTTTTATTGGCATTGTTTTAATATAAAAAAATCAGGTGCTAGGAATACGGGATAAAAGAATATATTCTTTAAAAAAATAATGATAAACGGAAACATCTACAGTGGCTGAAAATTACAATTCAATGCTACAATCTGCCAGGGAAAAACACAGGAAAAAGAAAAAGAAGACAAAATACAAACGTAAACACTGAACGATAGGAACTCGGGATAGCTCAACTTGGTACCGGCACGGTAGGATTAAACCGGTTTATGAGTACCCAAACCTTCCCTTTCTTTGTCCAAATGTCTTATAGTATAATAAACATACAACTAATACTCAATACAGGTAGACTAATAACTACATGACCACAATCTTGAAAGACGAAAAAAGGCAATATATACTTTTGAAAAATGGACCAGGGTGTGCTTGTCGCTTATCGGTCGGCCAGCTCAAGGAGCCTAGTCTGCTGGGAGAACACTGTCGCACAACGGAAGAAAAATCAAATCAAAACTTCCCGAAGCGTTTGGCCAAGAACTATAATAAATTTCAATTGACATCGGTAGTATCAGTGAGAGGCAAGTATTTATGTAAAACTTTCAGGTCACTAAAAAGAATCATAAAGAATAAATGTGAATAAAGGCGTTATCCCACTGCTTTTTTAAGTGTATATGGTCTATATAAACTGAAAATCAACACAACTCTATAAGATCTGCAATCTTGTATCGGCAAATATTTGGTAGTTCCCTCTGCGGGACTCGAAACAAAGCTGTTGTGACACCTAAGGCAACTCCGTCTGCACTTTGTCTAGCGCCCTAGACCATTCGGCTACTCAGGTTATATACAATATAGCTTTTGGTAATCGGTTAATACCTCCTCGAAAGCTTAATCTAAGGATGTTTATAGTAGCTCACAGTAGATCAGCCGTATATAGCAGAGATGTATCATTGTCTTTCATGAGATATCACATCACAATGTTACTACTTTTATAGTTTCTGAAGTATGTGACACTAGTTCATAATGTACCTGTCCACTGGATAATATTGTAAGACATTGTATCGATACTGGGCTTAGTAAATAACAAAATACCGAAGTTACTGTCAATAACTGTGTTTCTTCATATGCGCATTTCGACAACTTATGTTTCTTCAGTGCAGATAAAATCAAAACAATTGGAAGTCCGTAAACCAAAATGCGTGTAAAGCTGATAGAGGACAAATAAGCAATAGGATCTAAATAGAGAAGCCAAAATTCAGCTAAGGACAGAGTTATGCATGAGGAAGATGCTAGTTAGTTTAACGAAATTAACTGTTCATTATGTAACTTGGAAATTGATTGAATTTCAAAAAATTGATAACAGGAAACACCTACAATGGCTGAAAATTATAATTACATGCCGCAATCTGCCATGGAACTTCACATACGTCTGAAAGTGAGATTTGTAAATTTGTATCAACTTATATCCATGGGTGCGGAATTACAATTGTTAAAAACTTAAAAACTTGGACTGTTGTCATCCGTTGAACGAACAACTGACCAGAATATTAAGATAAAAGCCAAATTAAATGTAGATGTAGATAAATATTTACACAAATAGTGAAGATATAGGTAAATATTCAAACAAATAGTGAACATAACAGTAAACAATCCAAAATTTGAAAAGTCTCAATTTTGTAATAAATGGTAGTCCTTTTTCGGTGTTCCGTATGTTTTTAATTTTTTTGGCAGGTGGTTAAAGTCTTGATTGAATAATTTCATGTTTGATTTTAAAGCTTTAGGTTATAGACACCTCCCTTCTATATCGTATATATACTTACTACTCGTATATTAAAACTAAGATGCTGCATGATATTGGAGATTAACTCAAATCTTAACCTGGATAGCAATGGGAGTACATATCTTCTTAATATTCAGTACAGAGTAATAAAACCCTCTGAAAAGTAAGAACAGGATTGAATTCTTCACGAAATCTCTATAAATGTCTAACTTCATTAAACAATTCAGCAACATATATATGCTAAGTATTGGAAATGTCAAAATCTAAAAGCAAAATATATATTCTACACATTTAATGTTATTTCTTATTTCGAGTGAAACCGTTTTAATCCCTTTATTGTATGTTTGCCTCTTTTTGTGAGAGGAGAAACATAATAGAAGACACCAAGACATAATCCGATTAAACTTCTTAGGGACCGACCATTTAACTTGAAGGGGGGGGGGGGGGGGGCTATGGTTTTTTTTCTAAAAAAATATTTTGGATCTGATTTTATGTGAAAAAAATATTTTGGCTGCCAACATGATGAAAAAAAATTTTCTGAAGGAGGCTTTTTGCCCAAAAAAATAATGTTAATTTTTGAAAAAAATATTTTGTTGATACACGTGAAGAAAAAAAATTTTTTCGCGCTTCGCGCGAGAAAAATTTTCTGTCCAGAAAAAAAAACCATAACCCCCCCCCTTCAGGTTAAATGGTCGGTCCCTTAGGACATTATGAAACATAAAATGTTAAAACCAACTTTACATACATATATGAAAGATTTCAGTTGTTTTTTTTTAAATGATACAAACGAAAAATGCAGATGATGTTAATTCAAAATCTACCGATAGAGACCAAAACGTCAGTTTTATGTAACAAATTATTTGTTTTGATTTGTTAAGCACTGAATTGACATAAATTGTCGAAATGCGCATATACAGAAATCAAATTCACAGTAATGTCGGTATCATTGTTATTTATTACTACTGGGCCTATGTCACTGCTGGTTGACTGCTAGTCCTAGAGGGTATTCACCAACCCAGTAGCTAGCACTTTGGTGCTGAGCCGAAAACCGATTTATTTTGAAAACATGCAATATCCAAATTAAAAAAAAATGTTAAAACTTACGGAGTATCTCCCTCTTGCATAGCTCTGTCCTTAGCTGATTTTGGCTTCCCTTTTTTAGATCATTTTGGTAATTTGTTCTCTATCAGCTTTAACGCATATTTTGGTTTACGGTGTTTTGATTTGATCTGCACTGAAGAGACATAAATTGTCGAAATGCGTATATGCAGAAACTAAATTCACAGTTATTTCGGTATTTTTGTTATTTGTTAGATATATAGAAATATCAGGTTAACAAGCATTTAATGGATTTAATAATCAAAACAATATTTTATAAGCAGTCCTTTCTTTTCAACTTCTTAATAAGTCTTTCCGCTGCTTTAATTGTACACAATTACGCTCCAGATATATTATACTTAAATAACTTGCTCCAGAGAGAATTTCCCACATGGATACACATTTTTTTGTATTCTCACTATATAATAATGCCAAGTTTTCTTGCAGTTGACTCGACGAGTATAGAGTCAGAATAACATATGAAAATTGCAAAAATTGAAATGCGAAAATTTGAAAGTATGATAGTTTATAAGAGATATTATATAAAAAGCATCAATCTTTCGCACGGGAAATTTTTTACGGACACCATACTTCGGCAGAGAGAATCTCAAGTCTAAAATTAACAATGAAAGGATATGAAGTAAATGTACATGAGAAAATTCACTACAAATACATGATAAACCAAGCATTGTTATTCTTCATTTTGAAGTCACCATGAGGTCTTCAAAAATTATCTTTGCTCATTCCCCATAGTTAGGTCAAGACGGCCCCATATCACCTCATATACCTGACATATGCCACTGAAGGTGTAGAACTATAAAATCTGATCTGACATCTTGGACCTTGAAAAATAGTGGCTACTAGCTTGATGGGCAATGAAAATCGACTTTAGATGAACTTCAAAAGCAATTTCAATTCTGACTTTTCAGATACGACCTAGAAAATAAAGGTATACACCTGAAATTTCCATTATCGTATGGCACTAAACTAAATTCTAAAAATGCAATCATGATTTGAATTCAGCAAGATACGGGCAAATAATTTATTTCAACTTAATCATGGAATGATACGGAGTAAAGGCCCATTATACGCAAGTTCAGCAAAAGCATTGTAAAACCAAGCAATTATTCCACATTTTGAAGTAATCACGAGGCCTAAAAAAATTTCAAAAGGAAAAGGAAATGTAGCAAGTCTTTTTCCATTTTTTTTTTCATTTTTTGGTCATACCTAAAAGTAAGTTAAAAATGGCTTCATAGCTCATTGTTGAAGGGCTCATAGTGACTTAAAAATGAAAAACAACAATGAAAGCTTTGTTCCATTGCTTGGTATAATCATAATATTTGTAGTGATTTTGTCTCATGTCTCCATATCCCTTCATTGTTGATTCTAGCATCGGTTTGACAGGAATTCATTGCTAAAAGTCGAAAAACTCCAACGTTTTCATCTATGTTGTTTTTAGTCATGGACGTGAGATCAACAAACATTAAAGTTCTGTATGATTTTACAGTGAATAGTGACTTACGGAAATATCCAATACTAAAAAGCTATATTTTTGTAAACAAAGCTGACTCATTACTGATCAATACTATAATCTCCATATTAATGTGAAATATGTGCTTTAATATTGACATTTCAATATTTTATCAAAACATTAAGCCATAAATGGCTAGCAAATGCATGTAGCGGAAATTAAAAGAATATATTATTTCCTTTACTATGTTTAATGTGCAAAATATATTTCCTATGCAATATCTAAAGTACATTAGATTGTTATATGTTTCATTTACCTCTCAAACGTCTATCATTTTCTTTAAATTTACAATATGAAACGCCTGAATGTTTGTGTACTTTAAAAAAAAACTTTCTGGTTTTGATGAAATGTTTTCAAAATAACTAAACACAAGGAGTTTTTAGTAAAAGATATATTCTTCTATAAGTAATAAGTCCTTTCAATTAAACCTTTTTTACATTCTATCATCAGATTGTAAGTTCAGTCCTTCTCTTGAATGGAGCCCGTGTTGTTAATCCATTTGAACATAGTCTTAGCGATCTTCAACGATGTAAGGCGTTTAAATCTGAAATGCTACGCTATGATGAAGGGCATTTCCACACTGGAGTATTAATTGCAGGGTGTTCTTTATTTGATGTTTGAATAGAAAACATTAATATAATTAAGATAAAATGGCGTATCGCATATGATTTCTAGCTTTCAGTAACCAAAACACGATGAAAAACATTTTTTTGGTTTTTTTTAATGAAAAAAGCTATATATATATATATATATATATATATATATGTGTGTTCCGTTGTTATTCCAATTTTTAAAAGAAAAAGGTGCTAGTTTTCGAGTTTTTGTTAACGTAACACCACACGGCTAATTCTGGTTTATAGTGCTAGAAAAGATATTATAGCTTACAAAATTTTCGGCAGTAAAAATTTCCTATTGTAACGAATTCTTTAATTCCTCATTCGTAAGAGGTGCCCCATACGATAGAAATATTTACTATAATACTTAAAAAAGGCTATTTAGGCGAACGATTGGACCTGAAATTGTCATTTGAAACAAATAAAGCAAGTTACTTTTCACTTATCAATAATCATTGTTCGGTATAAAAGAAAAAATTCATTACTTTTCACAAAATTAGAGAAACCGCAAGCAATACTCTAGACCATTTTGAAACGTACAACGCGAGGTAACTCTGTTTGATTTCTTTGTTGAAAATTTTCTTGCGGTGTTTTTACGTTTAAATTCCCATATCATCAATTTAGATAATTTTATTGTATTTAGTTTCAACTTCATTGTATTTATTAGTTTTATGTCAGTGGGTGTTTTTGCCTTTGCCATACCGACAACAAAAGTATAATTTATTTTGCCGATATTTCGATAAATAAAAAGAGGTAGGTCTCAAAATTCTTAAGATTTCCTGTAAACAATGGACTTCGAAAATCTAGAAATTTTCAAATTATAATAACTGAAAGCGTCCTTCATACACGGCTCACAGTGAAACTTGTTTGATAAAGATAAATAACAAAACACCGAAGATACTGTTAATTTATTTTCTGCATATGCGCATTTCGACAACATATGTCTCATCGGTGCAGATCAGACCAAAACATTTAGAAATTCATTAACCGAAAAAAAGTGTAAAAGCTGATAGAGAACTAGTAATCAATGAGATCTAAATGGAAAAGCCAAAATTCAGCTAAGGATAGAGCTAGGCATGCGGGAGATACTCCTTAGATTTACACCAAATTTTGTAAAAATTTCAATTAAGTCGGTTTTCGGGTCAGCACCGAAGTACTGACTACTGGGTTGGTGAATACCCTCGGGGACTGACAGTCCACCAGCATAGGCATTATTCATTGATTTAGTTAGTTTTAGTCAAAAAAGGCCCAGAATTAAAGACATTTTCGTTGAATGACTACATGTACATATGTTCCAAAAATCATGTGTAAAGTATTCGCCATTATAGAGAAACCAACAAATAAAAGTACTAAATTTGAGTAAAAACTTCCAAATTGAAATGGATCTAGAATTTTCACTGCTTGATTAATGTTGAAAGCGTACGAAGCGCGATAACTCTGGTTCATATGTGTCGAAACAACTAGTTTAGTCAAATAAGTGTTGAAAATTTTATATGTCGATATTTGCACATTTAAAATGACACTCGTTATTTCGTCGAGGTTTTATTCACTTTTGAAGAAGTAAGGTCAAAATTAAATTCAAAGTTTCCTTTAAACAATCATTTTATAAAAACTAGAAATAACTTCATAATAATTGAAAGCGTCATTTATAAATATCAGGTGCAAGTATTTAAAATTACACACCTCAAGAAACAAATATTTAGTGTGAAGCTTGTTTAATAAAGATAAATCATGTAATCACAAATAATAATTGAAAAGTAAAACAGTGAACTCCCCATATAAATTTAATATATTTTGTTTCAAATTTTGGTACGAGTTTGTTTGTGAAATGAAGCAAACTTTTAGTTGCATGCGATTTTTCTAAATTGACCTTTAACCCCACTTTTAATTAACCGTTGATTTTTATCTCGAAGCCATGAAATGGCTGGATGGTGGAGAGATGTTAATATGACAAGAAAAAATCACGTGAGGCTTCAAGCCTATTAACAGCTCTATAAGATGATCTTCGTGCTTCCGATAAAATATAGTGCGCAAGTTTCTTTCAAAATCGTATACATTGTGTTTTAAGCTATATTTCTTCATTTTCTTGAGTTGAATATGGTGTTGTTATAAAATTGACAACAATATGCATGTTTATCAAATTACTCTTTTTTTTATATTGCGTCTCGGATCAACGAACCTGTCGCGCAGTAATTTGTCAAAGATGAAAATAACATTTGTTTACCTGTGACAGTGTATTGCATATATTTATACGGCAATGTAATCGACATGCGAAAATCACACAATCCGATTATTTTCACGTATTAAGGAATAACTTAATACATGCAGACGTATGCAACAGTTCTTTGGATGACTGGATTACTACGAAGTTTTGTCACGTGTAGATTTTGAGGGCTTCGAGATTCAGCTCCATCGGTGCTAAGTTTGGAATAAAGATGGCCATGAATTTTTAGACATTTTATTTACTTACCTGAATTTTGGAAATATTTTGAATTAAACGGGAACACAACTATCAGCTCTACATGTGTGCCAAAATCATGGGTATCATATCTGCCATTACAGAGAAATCAACAATTAAAAGCACTAAATTTGCATTAAAGCCCCCAAATTTTACGTAATCTGGAATTCATATCGCTTGATAAAATCTAAAAGCCGTTCGAGGTGCGACAACTCTAATCCATATGAGGGCAAAATAACATGGTAGACCAAGTCTTATCAAATTATTTGGATCTGTTGAAGACTTATATTGGTGAAATTTCGAATTTTCATGAACTTGTTAACTTTTTTACATTTAAATTGAGATTTCGCTATCTATGTAGATAATATAATAGGGTTTTGGTCCAGTTTTATTGGTTGTATTAAGTTTTATGGGTGGGCCTGTTTTATTTTTGTTTTTTTATAGATTTACTCAAGTCATACCAAAAACAAAAATGTGATTTATTTTGTCGATGTTTTTTTCAATTTTGAAGAGATAATGCTTTAAAATTTAATTAAAGGTTTCCTTTACACAATGGTTTTACAAAAACTTAGAAATTACCATTCATAATAATACGGGATTTCGAGATAGAACTCTCGTGTAAATGAAGGCAGAAACGATCTCCTAAGATACCAGTAAATATGTACAACCATATAAAAAATTGAAGTGTACTAATAATTTGTCCTACATGACAATTATGTAACTAAATTTTAATCGACGAAAAACAATTAACCTGAAGCGCTACAAACTGATTAGATAACTAAGTACCGATGTTACTGTGAATTTATTTTCTGCATATGCGCATTTCGACAACCCATGTCTCTTCAGTGCAGATAAAATCTAAACGTTTGGAAGAGCATAAAATCAAATATGTTAAAAAAACTGATAGAGAGCGAATACCCAAAATGATCTAAAATTAAAGCCAAAATAACCTAATGACAGAGCTTTGCGTGAGGGAGATACTCCTTAGTTTTCAACAAAATTTACAAAAATTTAGATATTGCAAGGTTCGAAATATTTTTTAATTAAGTGTACAAGTCAACGTCTTGATAATGGATTGAATTTTACGCCTGCTCATTTAAGTCTCAATTTCTTGAATTATAAACTGCCATGAATAACTAATTAAATATTGTAAATTTGGGTTCTGGACAACTTGTGTCTCTTTATTTAGTGCACATTTAATCAAAACATTTGGCAGACCAAAAGATGAAGAAGAGCGTATAGAGAACAAATAACCATTCAAATTAAAACTAAAATCATCTAACATGAGAGAGATTCTCTTTTAAGTTGTCTTGACTATTGGGTTGAATGTTGTCATTTCAACACCTTATGTCTCTTTACTGCATATTTTACGAAAGGATATGGAGTAAATGAACATGAGACCATAACACATATGTTAACCCAAACTGCAATAATTTTAATGAGCTGTATGGCCATTTCGGAAATTAATTCCTCATCAGCAGCACTAGAACCCAAACAAAGGAAATCCATAATTTCAAAAAATGTTTAAAATGCATAAAACCAAACGAAATCCGAATAATCAGTAATATCAAATATAGCTAAAGACAAAACTACGATGGAGGGAGTCAATCCTTTGGTTTTAGAATTTACAGAAATTTAGATAATAGTAATTGAACAAAGTGTACACATGAGATATTATCTTATGTACAAGTACACCATATCTAAGAAAAATAAAGAGCATACATCTCTACCACGGGGAATTGTTTTACCAACTCCACACTGCAATAAAAGACAAACTCCTGTATCAAATATTTTACGAAAGGATATCAAATTAAAGCATATGGACAATTGTACCTGCAATGTTCGATGTCTACTGAAATTTATGATCATTCTTGACCAAGCCCTTCAGGAAGTTTTGAGTTTGATTTTTCTTCCGTGTTCTACCAGCAGACTAGGCTCCTTGAGCTAGCCGGCAGTTTAGCGGCGAGCACCCCTTGGCCCATCTTTCAAAATTACGTATTGTCTTTTTCTCTCCATTCAAGATTGTGATCATGGAGTTAGTAGTTTAATTTATACGATAGGGAAACGGGACAGATAAACGCGAGGTTTGGGGACCTATAAACCGGTTAAACCCTACCGCTGACTTTTGCTAGTGCCAGTACCAAGTCCGGCTGTCCCGAGTTCCTATTGTTGTCTATGTTTGTCTTTTTTCTTATACGCGTTTTTCCTGTGTAGTTCCCTGGCAGATTGTGGCATGGCAATATAATTTTCAGCCATTGTATGTGTTTCCTGTTATCCGTTTTTTACATTGAAATGCAGTATGAATTTAAGGGTTTCTGGTCTAATAAGCGTTGACCTCCATAGTTTTAACTATATATAGAGCTATTGTTATATATTATTTCATTGTCATACTATTTATTATGTTTTATATTCAATAATATTTCCCATTCAATTTCTAGATATTACCTGTGAACACCTATGTGAAAAGGTCAAAAAGAGTTCACAAAATAAGTGTTGCGAGGTGGTTATAAAATGTAAAAATACAATAGTCAAGAGAGTGGTCAAAATTTCAACGTTGTCCGATTTCAACGAAAATTGATTTCTAGGTAGATTTTGACGCTGGGAACAAGATGGGAGCATCGAATTGGCTGCCAGGGGCGACATCAGCTCTATTGCTTGCAATTGCAAATCTAGTTATTTTTTTATTATTTTTACTTTACCCTTGAAAAAGACATTACATGTCGAAATATTGGGCTGTTTTACCCCTTTTTTATCTTTTAAAGTCAGATGTCTTTCTATATTTGTTTGAATTTTGACTGTGCCCAATTTAGGTGGTTAACCACTCTCTTGACTATTGCATTTTAAAAAAGAGTTCACAATCGTTTTGGTTATTTGTTCTCCATCAGCTTTTACATGTTTTTCGTTTAATGGAATTCCAAATGTTTTGGTTTGATTTGCACTGATGAGACGTAAATTGTCGAAATGCGCAAATGCAGAAAGTAAAGTAATAATAAATTCGGCATTTTGTTACATATATTTACAGTAACATCTGTTACAATTGTCATGCTCTACATAACAATTTCAAGTTGACGCATTATTATTACTATAATAATTTAGTAGCGTGCCCAATGTCCAAAAAGACGCTTAGTTTGCGAGTTTGGGTTAACGGATTAACACACGTCTAATGTTTGTTTTATAGGGTGGAATAATTATTAAATTTCATATTTTTCATTGTGTAGAAAGTTTCCGTGGTCACGATTTCTGTAATTTCTCATTTTTAAGGGGTACCTTATAGCAGACCTTTAAAAATTGTATCTTTGAATTGACAGAAATTAGTAGGGTTCTCTGATATCCTGATAAGAAGCTATTTTTGTGAAAATCAAGACCTAAAAAAATATTGCTAGCTAGGATGTAACTTATTATTCATCTATTTTTATTATTTGTCGGTGTTAAATTTAGAGTAAAAATGGTCATGAATTTAAGACATTTTCGTTGAATGCGAATGTATTTACCTGAATTTGCGAAATATATTAATTTAAACGGAAAAACAACTTTCAGCTGTACATATGTGCCAAAAATCATGGGTGTCATATCTGCAATTACAGAGAAATCAACAAATAAAAGCACCAAATTTGCTTAAAAACCTCAACATTTTGCGTTAATCGCTCAAGATAAACCTGGAAACCG
Organism: Modiolus philippinarum; assembly: GCA_002080025.1. NCBI lineage: Eukaryota > Metazoa > Mollusca > Bivalvia > Mytilida > Modiolidae > Modiolus > Modiolus philippinarum. The sequence continues at coordinate 171,422 of MJUU01026759.1, forward strand.
TACAAATCGCAACAACTCTAATCAATATGAAGTTATATCAGATTATTTAGACCTGTTGAAGATTTTATAATGGTCGAATTTTGAATTTCCATGTGCATGTTAATGTTTTCACATTTAAACTGAGATTTCACTATCCATGTAAATAATATAATAGGATTTTGGTCCAGTTTTACTGCTCTTTGAGTTTAATGGTATTGTGTGTGCGTGTTTTTTATGGAAATTAACTCAAGTCATACCAAAACAAAAATGTGATTTATTTTCTTTAAACACAATTTTATTAAAAAAAAATTGCTATTCATTTTAGTTGAAAGCGTCTTTTCAGGTGCAAATATTTAAAATTGCACACGTCAAGAAAACAAATGCTAACCGTGAAACTTGTTTAATGAAGATAAACGACAAATCATTATAAAAAATAAAGCAATGAACTGTCTGTATAAAAAGAACATAATTTCGCGAGGGGTTTGTTGGTTAAATGAAGCCATCTTTTAGTTTCGTGGGATTTTTCTAAATTTTAGGAAATGAACTTTAACCCCATTTTAAATAAAATGTGGCCAACTTCGATCTCTACGACATTGTTTCGATGCGCCATGGTCTCCTCTTTCCGAATGCAGGTGTGTGATTCCGTTAAACGTACCTAAAGGAATACATATGTACAAATGTTATTTAAGTTGAAATTTTAAAATACAAGTTAACTTTTCTTAGAACGTTTTTCATAATGCCATCATGGCAAAGTTTCAGACAACAATGTTTCAAATCATTAAAATATGTGACGTATGAAACCTCACTTGCAAGACAGCATAGTCATACCGAAATCTGTTTATAGAATAACATGGACATGTCACACGAACTCTGTACAAATAACCGAAGTTTCTGAAAAGTTTGTATCTTCATATGCCAATTTCGACATCTCTTCAGTGCAAATAAAATCTACTCAAAGATGTTTAAAAACTAATAGAGAACTAATAACCAAATATGATATTAAGCCAAAATCAGCGAGGAACTGAGCTTCGCATGAGGGAGATACTCTTAGTTTTCAATAAAATTTACAAAAAAATAGATCTTGCAAGCTCCTAAATAACACCGGAAGAGAGACTTAGTTTTCGGCATGTCAGACATGATGTTCAAGGTGGATTTCGAAGCAGGAACAAGCAAAGTCCTTTTTAAACCCCCTTGCGTTGTTCATTAACTAAATATTTTATTAATTGTTAATTGTATGAATTTGACTGCATCACTTAAGCGACTCATATATACAACAAACTAGTGATGCAAAACACTAAGACATGTAGTTTTTATCGAACATATTTTTATCGTTTTCTTACGGACCTTTGGACCAGGTGAGCTTATAATAAGTTTGACTAATGCATCATACAAAAATACTTTATACAATAACCGATTTTATTGGAAACTTGCAATATTTGAATTTAGAAAAAATGTTTAAAACTAAGGAGTATCTCCCTCTTGCATAGCTCTCTCCTTAGCAGATTTTGGCTTTTTTTAAATTTATTTCATCGGTAATTTGTACTCTATCAGCCGTTTTATACAGATATATCGGATTTATGGATTTCCCAATGTTTTGATTTGATCTGCACTGAAAAGGCATAAGTTGTTGAAATGGCCACATGCAGAAACTAAATTCACAGTGACTTCGGTTTTCTGTTATTTGGTAAAATAAAATTAAATTTAAATGCCACAAAGTGAATTAGCAATCCTTGGAGAAAAAGATATGGTTGTGCTTTAGATATCGATAATGCTGGCCGGCTGGACCATCCGTATTATTTCTCGTAATAATTACTGCAAAGACGCGCAAGTCCTTTCTAGGTTTTATGATGAGAAGAGTAGAAATTAATATAACAGTGTGCATCTTTCGGATTATGGCAACTGGCAACATGGAAACTGGTTAGTTCTCATAGTTGTTGTCGAAAGGTATAGGCTCTCAAAACTTATGAAGAACTTGGTTTTCCTAACCAATTTGGAACAATATATATAAAGTGCCGATTGTTTTTGAAGCTGCAATGACAGAATTATTATACAGTGTATATTGTTGCAATTACAGTGCATACTGTTGCAACTGTTCAAGTTGTGCATTAGAACTAACATTAGCAATAAGACTTTGGTTTGTCGGTAATAAGTTATCAAGAGATTACCATTAGAATTCATTTTGATAGAAATTGTGGTGTCTTGAAAACGTAAATTTTAAGTTGTAGTCCAGATTATAAAAAGAGAATTTGTCACATATTGGACGGCGGGTGCACTACAGATCTTTGTTTTAATACCTTTTCATTTGATACGAGTACTGTTAAAGTACACTTCACCCACTCTGGAAGAAATAGTATTGGCAATGATGTAAAATGGCTTTTTAATTAAATATTTTATCATGAAATGCATGGAAATGAAATTAACACTAAAAGCACTGTATCGGCTTTTGTTTTATGTTTTAAATGTCATGTCTTGACTGTGTCATAAAGTACACAACAGACAAAATATTGTTTTTTTTCGTCCTAGAATGGAGTATTAATTTGTCAGTACAGCATTTTCTGTCTTCAGTTTCATTTACTTGCTTTATGAAAGTTTAAGATACTAATAAATAATAATTGTACCTAAAATACGGTCTTGAAAATACCATAATGTTTGAGCAAAGCTCATATGCTGATTTCAAACAAACAACAAGAAAAGCGTTGTTCCATTGCTTGGTTGTACCATATATTTGTAGAGATTTTGTCTCATTTGCATTTACTCCATATCCTTTCATTGTTTATCTAGATCGGTAATTCCACATCAAAGGTTAGGCACGGACCATTTGATTTTCAGGGGGGGCTGGTAGTTTTTAGAAAAAAATTTTCTGGCCCTGACTTTTGCCAAAAAAAAATCTCTGGCCAGCATCTGGGTTGAAAATAATAATCTGGCCCTGATCCTGTCAATTAGAAAAAAAAGCCCGGCTCAACAAAATTTCTAGCATTGTGTATATGGGGAAATAATAATCTTGCCCGGCTCTGGTGAAAATCCCAGCCCCCCCCATCCCCCCCCCCTGAAAATCAAATGGTCCGTGCCTTAGGATCATTTCAACGTTACAAATATCATTATTACGATAAATTAGCCCTTATAATATTGTTAGATGGCAATATCAATATGCTAGACTGAATTGTCTTAACACCAAATTCAAAAATGTATGAAGTAATTTGCCTTCCGTTGTTTGTCTCATGTACATTTACTCCGTATCCTTTCACTGTATATGTTAATTCCCACTGCAATTATTAACTCTGTAATGAAAATATGGAAGATTTAAAGAATTGGAAGAATCTTAAGAAATAATAGTAAGGAGGCATGCATATGAAAAATATGTAATGACAGATACCACGCTTGGAGCAGACCATACTTATCCCTCCGGAACACCAGATAATACAACCATTTTTGTTGAGGTTTACATTGATAGTGCTTTATTACATAGAGTTCTTGTTGGTCTATTTTTTATTTGTATGTTTGTTTTTGTCTTTTTTATGTTAATATGGATTTTGGATTTAGAAATTTCCTTATTTCTTTTTTTTTACTTCAGAATTTTTTTGGATATGAAGCAAATGAAATAAAAGTCTTTTCGTAAAAGGATAGTTTTCCAATGAGTGTTTCGGAATGAGTTAAATTTTAAGTCATTACTTTTCATGATAATCGTTGCTCAGGGTTTTTAATTTCATTCGCAAAACAAAATAATGATTTTTCTTTATATAAGAATGCCTCTGCATAGAAAAATTGGTTGCTTATCATGTATAATCACTGAGTACGATTACCTATTTATTCCGAAATAATTGTCTAGAAAAATCATTTAATTACGAGAAATACGCAAAGTTGATCCTCGATATCAACAAATTTGAAATCTGTGGAAAAAACAATACTTTGGAATTGTAAATGTTTGACAAGTTCAATTACTATAATGAAAATTACACAATATTTCTGTGGAAATTGTATTAATTTACAATCAATATGGAATGGAGATGATAATTCACAGATTTTTGAACGATAGAGTGACTAAATTGGGAGGAATTGCTGGCCAGAATTAGTTATGGGAATTTTTACATTTGCTCCTACACAGTACTGGAAATACCCTCTTAGCAGGCAAACGAAACAACAGTTTTCCATTCAAATTTTTATTGATCTAATCTGGAATGAAGTTAAAATCACGGAAATTCCAAGTGTTACAGAATGAGATGGTTTTTATTTTTTTTATTTGTATGTTTGTTTTTGTCTTTTTTATGTTAATCAATGTAAACCTCAACATCGTTCAAAAATCTGTGAATTATCATCTCCATTCCATACATGATGCTGCAGCTAGAATGGCTATGAGAGTCAATAAACCTGTAGTACATAACATCGAACCGTGGAACGTCATTGTCTGGTACATAGTTCGGTGTCCATAATTCGCGCAATTGATGTCTTTTTTTAATAGTATATACAAATAGTTACTTGAAGATTCAGGAAAAATTTTAGATGTAACTTTTCTGTATTTTTATCATGCTTTGTACTTGTACATAACGATAAGATTAGAAGATAAACATACATTTTTCATATTGTTCCTTTAAGGTCACTCTTTTACTTTTTAGCTCACATAGCCTTAAAGGTCATGTGGGCTTTTGCCACCACGCCACTTTGCATACGTCGTCCGTCCTTCAACATGCACCTGATCTCACTTATGGTTCATCTGCGTATATTCGGCTCCATTTTTCTTTCCTGTGGCATACTCGTGTGATGTCTTTGTTTCTTGCCGTTTCCGACGTTGCTATTGTCCCGGGCTTATTCGTTTTTGGAATGACGGTTCGATTATCACTTACTTTCACAGCTGACTGACAGCTGATTTAAGAACATGCTTTTAATAATTTTGAAATGTGATATGTAGACTCCATATACAGGAGAAACTGGAATCTTAGCACAGAGAAGCGGGAAGTAGGAAAGTAATGCCTTTTGTAATAAAGCTTGGTTGTTCTGAATAAAACCATATAACGACAGTGATAATAGCCAGTCATTACAAAGCATAACTTATGAAAATTTGATGAATTTCCATTTTGTATTACTTTGAAGCATTTGGAAAATGTAACAAGATAAATGTTAAAGCAGAAAAATGACCAAAACGAAAAAAAAGCGCTTCAGACGGCTGGAAATTTTACAAGATCGTTAGAACAAATGTTTCAACATCGATCGCAAAATTTGAAACTGGAAAATATCCCTTATGAGTATATAATACTAGTAGTTGAATCGGAATAAAATTATTGGTGGAAAAAAGTTCCTTATCACATTTTTCTTGCATAACATTAAGAAAAATCTTATTTTTGTTTGAAAACAATATTAGATCAACTTTGGATTATGGTGTGCTGCCAAACACCCCAAGAGGACTAACAGGTGAAAAACGCTAACACAGAAATTGTTTTTCCCTCCATTGTACGTCGGATCTTAAATATATATTATACATAACCAGTCACAACCAATTGGAGATCAAGTATGTAGAGAAACAACTGAACACTCGGATTTGATATACAAAAGGTTTGAAGATTGAGCTTAACTCGAAACACTGATTGATAATAAGATTTGCTAGATGGAACTCCTGAATTTTGAGCTATGGAGGAATAAAGGAATAGCTTTAAGAAGAAAACACAGCCACAGTTTGAGTGACAAGTATTTAAAATAAAACACTAAACCTAACTTTATAAGAATAACAACTGAAGATGTAGGAGAGAAAATGATTGATATTGTATAAGAAACAGTTGCAGTTTCAGCTTTGTAAGACAACTAGCAGGAACAGGAGCAGATGAATAATGACATCAGTAATAAGAACATCCTACGTATTGTTCTGAGACTGAAAAACTTGTGAATATTTCAATTAATAAGTGTGCACTTAATTTGCAATTCAGTTATTGAAAATTTCTGTTTCCACTGAACCACTGAATTAAAGGAATTTCATTCTGAATAGTTGCTGGGTAGAATTCCCAAAACTAATTGATACATGACAATTTCTTAAATTCAGTAAAACCGGAATCAGAGGGTTTTACTATTTGGTTCCTGAACATTACTGTTTTGACTGGAAGGAATATTTCATAAGGATATCGTAACTCCTAGCTCAAAACTATCATCAACCTGAACCTGGATTCTAAATGCATAGTTCTATAAAGGGAATCAAAGTTGATGGACTATGATTTCAAGAAAACATTACCCTTTTCGGATCGAAAAAATCAATTTACAAATTTCCATGATGATATCATAAATTCTTCAATAATAAACAGTAGACGCAGGATATGTCTCGCCCGCCCCTTGTTTTCCCGAAGATTAAACTGCCTGTCAAATATCAAATGGCTATGACTTGTATAGGCTGTACTAAGTGCTTGCGAAACTTATTGTGATAGTTCATGCATGACTAAGGAGACAGGGTCGCCATAAGGGAATTGATATTTAATTCTCTAGACCCAACTGCACATCAAATATCAGGTGGCTAAGACTACTGGTGCAAGCTGTACTAACTGCTAGCTAAAAACATTAAGTGATCACTCATGTGTAACTTAGGGGCAAGGGCCATAAACTAAGTAGGGATTGAGTTGTACCCATACTAATGCAACTGCACATAAAATACTATGGACCTATAACTAAAATAGGCTGGTTAATTCACTGAAGCCGGAATCGCTATTCCTTAGTCTCACTGTCGCCGGCGAGACAAAACTTTTAACGAAGATCAAATACCATAAAGAAATCAATGTCCCTAATCAATGATCTAAAGGTAAAAAACTCCTTTTTGCACCAGAATGGTATTCATATCACCTGAGTATCCATCTACAAAGTTTCATAATGAAACAATGATTCCTTGAACTATATAACTATCGGGAGAAACTCTAACTTGTAAGTTAATAAAGGGCTACGCCGAGCGCAGCATATTGACCAATTGTAAAGGACACAGTAAGGACATTGACACATTAACTAACTGGACATAAACAAGTGAAAATGAAAATTAACCCTTCAACCCCTTTAATCCCTTATTGATTAGAAATGGTAAGAGGTGAACAAAATATGTTGCCTACCAACTAAAAGCTTACATCAACAGTACTCCAAAGAAAAATAAAGGACTACGCGGAGCGCAGCATACGACCGCAGGATGTCACCACTGAAATTTGAACCAGTGTAAACTTAAATGTACTTGATGAATATGGACACAGTAATTTGCTGGACACAATAAGGACCTTGACACATAAATTAACTAGACACAAACTAGTGAAAATCAAAATTAGCCCTTTTAATCCCTCATTAGTAGGATATCGTAAGAGCTCAGAAAATCTGTTGACTACCAAGTAAAAGCTTACATCAAGAGAAATCCGAAGAAAAAACTCAGATTGAAATCCAATGAAAAATAAAAATTTCACATATTCAGAAATATCGCAATTTGGCCCTTTGATCTTTTATAGCTTCGAAACCCCAAGAGCTAGGAAAAATCTATTGTCATACTACGGAAAGCTTACAATGAGAATAATCCAAAGAAAAAAATTCATTCAAAATCTGATGAAAAATGAAGATTTCACATTTTTGATAATTGCTATTTTGGCTCCTTTGACCCCTATACCTCGGAAACGGTAAGAGCTATGCACAATCCGTTGACATACTGCTGAAAGCTTACAATGAGAGGAATCCAAAGAAAAAATCCCATCAAAATTTGATGAAAAATAAAGACTTCACATATTTCTGATAATTGCAATTTTAGCCCCTTTGATTCCGTATAGCTCGGAAATGGTAAGAGCCGCATCAAATCCCTTGATTTTACTGACAGCTTACAATGAGAGGAATCCAAAGAAAACAATCCCATCAAAATCTGATGAAAAATCAAAATTTTAGGTTATCTGCATGTTGGCAATTTTGCCCGTTGGGCCCCTCATAGCTTGGAAAGGAAACAAGTTATCAAAAATCTGATAGTGCAGCACTGGTAAATTTTTCATAAAAAATCGTTATCAAAAATCATATAGTGCAGCACTGGTAAATTTTTCATAAGGAATCCATTGCCAAAACTTGCATCAAAATCCGAATTAAAATAAAAAATATTTTTTTTGAAAATTGCCCCTTTTGGGCCCCATTTATCTTGTGAACGGTACATGCCACACGAAATCCGTTGGCATACTACAGATTGGAGTACACTGGAAGAAACCCCATCAAAATCCGATAAATAATAAAGATTCTACAGTCAAATATGTGAAAACACCAAATTTTGCCCTGTTTGACCCTTTTTTAGAAATGGGAGAGGCCACAAAACCCAAAACCAATCCTAGCCTTCCTTTTGTGCCAAGGAACATTATGTCAAAATTTTAGAAAGACTGATCAACTGGAACTTGAGTTATTTACCAAAAACAAAAACAAAAGTGTCTACAGACGACAACGACGCCGCCGACGATGACAAAAGCGCCATACCATAATACGACCACATTTTTTGCGGTCATATAAAAAATCTGATTGAAATCCAATGAAAAATAAAGATTTCACATATTTTGAAATATTGCAATTTGGTCCCTTTGGCCCCTTATAGCTTGGAAACTGTAATAGCTACGCAAAATTTATTTACACATCACTGAAAACTTACGATGAGAGGAATCCAAAGAAAAACATAAGAAATCAACGATTACAAAGATCGCCTCGTCATGGCACATGGACACAGAAACCTAGTTTGGCAAGGGTGCTCATTTACCATCCCTAATGCATGTATACAAAGGCTAGATGATCTTACCATGTACAGTAACCGAGACCTGAATTCGGAAATAAACTTGAATTTAAGTCAATCATGCGGAAAATATAGGTCAAAGTGATCTAATTTTACCTGGATGCTGACCTATCGCCAAAGATGCATGCACATGCAAGGTTCGATGATCATACAATGTACAGTTACTTAGATCTGAACTCGGAAGAAAACTTGAATGTAAGGAGATCATGCGGAAAATATAGGTCAACGTGACCTAATTTTGCCTGGATGCTAACCTACCCCCAAAGATGCATGCACATACAAGGTTAGATGATCCTACCATTTACAGTTACTTAGATCTGAACTAGATTAAACTTGAATGTAAGTCACTCATCTGGAAAATATAGGTCACAGTGACCTAATTTTGCCTGGATGCTGACCTACCCTCAAAGATGCATGCACATGCAAGGTTAGATGATTGTGCCATGTACAGTTACTTAGATCTGAACTCAGACATAAACTTGAATGTAAGTCGATCATGCGGAAAATATAGGTCAAAGTGACCTAATTTTGCCTGGATGCTGACATACCGCCAAAGATGCATGCACATGCAAGGTTAGATGATCCTAACATGTACAGTTACTTAGATCTGAACTCGGACGTAAACTTGACTCAAGCGGAAAATATAGGTCAAAGTGACCTAATTTTGCCTGGATGCTGACCTACTCCCAAAGATGCATGCACATGCATGATCCTACCATGTACAGTGACAGAGATCTGAACTAGGATGTAAACTTGAATGTTAGTCACTCAAGCGGAGAATATAGGTCAAAGTGACTTAATTTTGCCTGGATGCATACCTACCGTAAAAGATGCATGCACATACAAAGATAGATGATCCTACCATGTACAGTGACTGAGATCTGAACTCGGACGTAAACTTGAATGTAAGTCACTCAAGCGGTATATATAGGTCAAAGTGACCTAATCTTGCCTGGATGCTGACCTACCCCCAAAAATGCATGCACATGCAAGGATAGATGATCCTACCATGTACAGTGACAGAGATCTGAACTCGGACATTAACTTGAATGTAAGTCACTCAAGCCGAAAATATAGGTCAAAGTGGTCTAATTTTGCCTGGATGCTGACCTACCGTCAAAGATGCATGCACATGCAAGGATAGATGATCCTACCATGTACAGTGACTGAGATCTGAACTCGGACGTAAACTTGAATGTAAGTCACTCAAGCCGAAAATATAAGTCAAAGTAACTTAATTTTGCCTGGATGCTGACCTACCATCAAAGATGCATGCACATGCAAGGATAGATGATCCTACCATGTACAGTGACCGAGATCTGCTGAACTCGGACGTAAACTTGAATGTAAGTTACTCAAGCGGAAAATATAGGTCAAAGTGATGCTGACCTACCATCCGAGATGCATGCATATGCACAGTTAGATTATCGTAGTATGTATAGTAACCGAGATATAAACTGAAATGTAAATTTAAATGCAAGCCACCCAAGCGGAAAATATAGGTTAGAGAGACCTAATTTTCTTGGAGGCTGTGAGTTAGCCCAAGATGCACCTGCATGCAAAGTTTGATGAACCTACACTGCATAATTACTAAGATATATACCCAAATGCGGACGCGGACGCCGGGGGTACTTCAATAGTCCCTTTCAACTTCGTTGAGGCGAACTAAAAATCGCATCAAAATCTGATAAATAATGAAATGATTTCAGTTTTGTCCCCTTTGACCCCTTATAGCTTGGAAACAGTATGAGCTATGCCAAATCCATTGGCATTATACAAAAAGCTTACAATTAGAGGAAAAAATCCCATTAAAATAGGATGAAATTTAAAAATTTTAGGTAATCTACATGTTTGCAATTTTGGCCCTGCTCAGCCCCTCAAACCAGTTATCAAAAATCTGATAGTGCAGCGCTATGTTTATTTTCATAAAGAATCCACTACAAAAAACTGCATCAAAATCGGACTAAAATAAAAAATTAAAATTTTTGAGATTAGCCACCTTTGAGCCCCATTTATCTCATGAACGGTAAATGGAAAGTGAAATCTGTTGACATGCTGCAGATTGGAAATTTCCTCAGAAGTACATTGAAAGAAACCCTATCAAAATCTGATATATATAAATATTTTACAGCCTAACATATGAAAACATCCTATTTGGACCATTTTTCCCTTTTCTTGAAAACAGGCGGGGCCAGACTTCCTAAAACCAATCTAAGCCTTCCTTTTGTGCCAAGGAATATTGCGTTAAGATTTTATAAGGAATGATCACCTACAACATAAGTTATGGCATTGAAACAAAGTGTCTATAGATGGAGACGACGACGCCAGTATCATACCAATATACGACCTAAAATTTACGAAACAAATAACACATTTTTATGATTAACAGCAAACTGTTTTTTATTTCCCCTTTAACAATCAAAACAAAATAAAAATTGAACATAATAGAAAACATCAAATGGTCCAAAAAAAAAACTGATTGATTTCACCAAGTTCACTAAATTGCTCAAAACACATTAACAGAAAAGGTCTTGCTCCCCCTTCAAATTCAAAAGATTCATATGTTTAATATTTTGAAAAGCTCTGTCATGGCAGGTATTTTAGCATCATAATTTGGTGTTTTTGATATTTTGTTTCATCCTGAACATTTTTTTTTATATTTTGGTGCCATAAATGTTTATCATGTTTTCCAGTGTAACTGATCAAACAGTCTTTGTTTGTTTGTTGGTATGGGTTTGAACACCACTTTCAGCACTATTTGAGCTATATTTTGGGGTTCAATTTTAGTGGTGGAGGAAGCCACAGTATCCAGAGTGCTACAGACAGGTAAGTGACATACCTTACCACTTGCAGTTGCAAAGTGAGTGCACCCCTTTTTTGGACAGTGTTTGTTGTAATAGGGTCTGTAAGTCTTGTCATATGACAATGAGAAATCACGATAAATCTGCAATTTGAAAACGTCTTCCTCCAAAATATAATGTTGCAGGATTATGACGTTCAACGTTTTTGCATGAAACGTCATATGTTTTTGTTAAAAATGCAACTTCCGGGTACAAATTATATACCCGGAAGTTCCGAAATTGGATGAATGAGCAAATTGATATCAAGGGAGATTTACATGTATGAAAAAGTGTTAGTTGATTTCCAGTTCAAAGTTGACCACCACATAGTGGTTATATATCAAAACAAAGATTTCCTTCCTTTCATTTTATTTACATATATACAGCTTTATTTATCACATAACAAAGATATCATTATAATGCAAGTAACTATTAAATAAATCATACAAATTATTACACTTATTGGACATAAGTATCAAAGAATAAGAAGGTTAACATCAATTCATAGTCTGATGTCATATCCAAATGTTAATTGATTTTCACAGCAGTTAAAAGCAGTTCACAGCAAACACTTTTTAAAGTAGCATTGACTACATAATGAAGTTACACATAACTTACAAATGCACTATTGTATAGATTGGTTTCAATGTTTTATATGGTTGAACAGTTCAAAGTATACAAGTTTCTAGGTTAATCATGTTCATTTAGAACAGGATTCAATATATTTTGAAATAATATCATATTACAGCCAATAAATTCTGGAATAAAGTGTATCTCCATAACACTTTTCATAATTCATAATTAATTTTGCTGATTTAAAACTGAAACTTTAGTTGAATGTAGCTTTTTTGCAAGATTTTAACTAACAAATTCATAAGTCTATAATGCTACTAATTTAATCAGCATTTCAATAAACAGAATCATTACACAGAGCACCAATTTCATGAAATATTAATAATAAGAATAAATAAACACAAAATATTAAACATCACTGTATGAAATTAAACCATAAAGCAGATATCTCACATCTACAAAAATATTATATATTAACAATAATTAAATGAATCTATGTATAGTTACAGTCATATAATGTCAAACATCCAAGAATTAAAATTATAGACAATGACAATTAACAATAACAAAATATAACAAAAAAACTTATTAGGGAATTAAACCATTCCTCAACCATGTTTATCTCCTAAAGGTGAATGGGTTTTAATTTTTGTATATTAAATACCTCTGAACTGTCAAAATACTACAGTCCTATAAGAAGACTTTACATTTTGTTTAGATAGTTTTCATGCAACAAATCAAATGTAAAATCTTCTCAGGGCAGTACTTTCATTAATTGCTGTAAACCAATAACAACAATGTGTAAAGTGTGTTTCTATCTATGCAAGCAAACTATAAGAACATCAGGTCAACATGTAAAATTACATGTCATTAAAATGCAACATTTGCTGCAGATTTGACCATTACAATAAAAGACTAAAAGCTTTACTATATATTTCATCACATGCCCAACATCATGTCAAAAATTCTTACAATCAGAGATTATGGACAAAAAGGATTGTTTCTCTTTATAGCTCTATAACAGCACATCTGAATTATTTATAACTACAATTTCTAGTCAATTACTCAAAATAACTAGACGTCTTTTTTGGCTGAATATGAAGTTTTGCCTAAATTGCCATTTTCACTAGCCATGGCTTTTGATCTGCTAAGTCCTCTGAAGAGGAGAGGGGCGATCTTAACCCTTGGCTAGTTAAAATTAAATAATTTTGACATCAGAGGATTCCAAGAAACTAAATCTATTAACCTCTAACTTTTTTGTCTACAGAAAAAATAAGATTTAAGAAGGTAGATAAACACTAATATTTCTATCTGCCAGATTTTGTTATAAATCAGCATCCTCCTGCACTGAAATCTACATACTGAAATGTATGGGTTACTTCTTGTATTTTCTAGAATAAAGATCACAGTTTTCTCATTTTTAGCCATTTTCACCTAAATTTAAAATGAATGACTGGGAAAACTATTGAAAAGAAATATATAGCTTAACAGAATTGAACATTTTATCCCTGACAATTTTTTTCTGTAAATATATAGTTTATCATCTAAATTTAGGACAAAAAAGAAAAAATGTATATGTCACCATGCTATTAATGTCTTTAGAAGGTATTGGAAAAGGAAACTAATTCAGTGCAAAGTGGACAAAATATTATGTTTCACATCTGTCGGTTATTTAAGACATAACAAAGGAAAAGCCGTCAGATGAATGTTCCGTCATAATGTCATCGTATCTGATTTTCCAATCTTCATATCTGAAATGCAGGATCGGAATCTGCAGTGAAACAGAGTCTATATCTACCTTAAATGACCCAGAATTTTAAAAATATAATAAAAAGATAACAGGAAACACCTACTATGGCCAAAAAAAAAATAGTCACATGTCACAATGTACATGAACTGCACCAGAAAATAACCCACAATAAAAAACGTAAACAATGATAGGAACTCGGGACAGCTGGACTTGGTACTGGCACTAGCAAAACCCTCCTTTTCTTCCTTATTGTAACATACCATTCTACTATGGAAAAAGGTTAACTAATTTTGTATTTAATTTAACAGAAGCAGAATTACATTTCTTGTTTTATATAATTATTGTAAAGAAGTTACCATACCTAACTTAAGAGTAACTTTAAAAATATGTATTGAAACTAAAAGACTGCAGACCAAGGCTTGGGTCTGGGACACATCACAGGTAAAATGAACAGACAAAACCAAAATAGAATTCACCCTCAACCTTTCATGTTTCCCTCACTTAATGCATTGAAAATTTGACAGTCTGAAATTTAAACAATCAAGACATATTATATTATGATGATACACGCAATTATGTGCCTTGCACATGAGTAAAACTTCATTGAAGATAAACAATACATATACAATACAACACAGCCAACAAACATGAAATTTCCAATATACAAAGTAAGTAGCTTAGCTCATATTTCTGGAACATATATAAGCTAACCAGGCAGTGTACAAACATATGATATCCTTCCCAAATTTTTCCAGGCAGCTACCTTTCTAATCAAAACTGAGTTACTTTCCAATGCCTAATGTAATCATATGTTAAGTGTTTTGTAATTTAAATATAAGTTTTATCATTACATCAACAAAATAATAAGTTTCTTTTATCACATGGTTCATTTTGGGAAGTTTTTCTTTTTAACAATCTTATGCTGGGTTTTCTATGTTAGCAGACACACCAGTCAATACAATGTTTATGCAAAACTGGGTCAAGCTGTATTCAGGATCCATATAACATAGCACAGATCAATTTTCTAAAGCTTAATTGAATTTTTCACAATTGTTAAACTCAAGCATTCATAGCAAATATTTGCATATAAGTTGTCCATTTTAAAACTTTGTAAATCTAATAAGTTAGTCTAAGGTGCGTGGACACACCAGCCTGCTCTGTACGTGTTGCCCAATATATACAGCTGTCAGCAGAAAGAAAATAGTACAATGTAACTTCAAAAGTAGTTTTATCTGAAATTTACTTCAATAATTTTTGCATCATGCTATTGTAGATAATTGTTGTAATATTTATGATACTATTATACTTCTAAAATCAAATTGTGATAACAAATTTCAAACAGCGTTTTTTGAAACCAGACAACAGTTTCACAATACTTCACCTTTAGTGAAGATCAAGGTAAGATCATTCATTGATATGAACACTGTCCTAAAGTAGAAAGGGTGTATGTGTATATTGAATATGCATAACTTTAAATAGATTCTACATTTTATATCCAAAAATATTACACATTTTCTAACATTTGAAAAAGGTTAAAATAAGAATGTCTAATATTCTAGCATTTCATAATGATGCTTTAGGTCAAATACAGAAATCCTGGTTACCATGGTTATGAGCAAAGCTCATTGGGAACTCCTCTTTAAAAGTATGCACAACAAATTGGTTTTGGAAATGCAAAACAAGTTTTGAATTTTTCTATTAGCCAATATTTTTTAAATCAACCGCAATTAACTGCTAACCTAAACTACTATAAAGACAATTCAAAGAATACTGAAATAAAATAAACTTTAAGTCACATACTAATTATCAAGTCAGTAGTTCAAGTTGTCTTAAAAAATTCTAGAAAATTTTAAAGTTCAAATGGCAATAACTTATACAAAATTTTAAAAAGAAAGATATTTGAATCTAACACCAGAGAAAGGGCATATTCACCCATGGGTAAAATTTCAATATTTCTCAGACGAGGCTTGCAGAGTTGGAAAACAATTGAAATCTTAACCGAGGGTGTATGAGATTTCTAAATCTTACATTTTCAATGGTGATTGATTATGATATCCACATTACTAGCCAAAAAATATTATTTGTTCACCACAGATGGTACTTGACAACAGAAGTTCCCATGCAATGTCAACGATGTCAGAAGTAGTTGCCTGGTCATTTTCTGTCATGTATCGGGGGGTACAAGACAAGAATATCTTGACCCCTAAAATCGGAACTGGTTAATTTTGAAAGTGAGAAAACCTCAAACTCAATCTGTTACCCATTCATGTTAACTCACATACCAAATATCAAGATGATATCTCTAGCGATCTTATTGTCCCTTGTCAATGACCTTAACGGTCTACTTGTTCCTATTGTATAACCAATTTAGCAATTTCATTTACCTATAGATGTTATAAAGTTGATCAAGAGCAATACCAACAGACCAACATATATTGTAAAAAGATTTTGGAGACTTGCTATTGTTAACTAATCTAAACAATGATGGTCCTTTTGAATTTTCCAACAATTCTATTGTATATCAATCTGTAATGGCCTGGGGAGGTTTTACCTTGAAAAAGTGTTACCTTTACATGTAATATAACAAAGACAAATTAACTCAATTATAAATTTCCATTTATGAAAAAAAAATTAAAATCCCTCTACATTATGCATATAGCAATATTTATTCTTATAATGGTGTTTTTTTTTAATAAATTCAATAGTACCTTCTTTTTCAGTGACTATATAAATTATATATATAGTTCCTATTTTCATCAACAGATCAAGGTAAAACCTCCCCAGGCCATTACAGATTGATATACAATAGAATTGTTGGAAAATTCAAAAGGACCATCATTGTTTAGATTAGTTAACAATAGCAAGTCTCCAAAAATTTTTTACAATATATGTTGGTCTGTTGGTATTGCTCTTGATCAACTTTATAACATCTATAGGTAAATGAAATTGCTAAATTGGTTTTACAATAGGAACAAGTAGACCGTTAAGGTCATAGACAAGGGACAATAATGAAGTCTCTATAGCTGTTTTTCGATGAAAATTATAGTCTAAACAGCTTTTACAAATCACCACAAAATCAAAATTAAATCTGTTATTCATCAAGATAAACACATATACCAAATACCTGGTAATTATTTCAAGTAGTGTCAAAAAAAAGTAAAGAACTGTTTGACGAGGAATAATGAAATGACAGGCATGTGGTAAAACTATTTGTCCATCAACTTTATTGCATGGCATAATAATCAATAAAGCATATCAAGCAAAAGGTAAGCCAATTAAAAGAATATTTTTCAAAAGACCTTTCACCACAAATTAAAATGCAAAATAAAAACAGCAGAACAGCAAATTGCAACTTATTATTACAACAGATTGCAACTTATTCTTAAAAGAGATCCTGATTCATCCCAACATTTGATCACAACAATGACTGATCAGAATAGACATACTGATCCTACAAATAAGTATATTTATAGTCTGGTTTCTATGACAATGATATGTGTCAGGTTGTTATGTATCTATTCAAAGCACAGTTAACAGCTGGGAGCTGAAATTTACAGTATACTATGCATGAGTCCCATTATGATGTCTCTTGATTGGACTGGTCCTAATCCGTTTTAACCATGACAATGAGAAATGTGTGTTGATTTCAAAAGCATGGATTATCTATAAGTTGTTGGTTTCATCTTCAATCTCTTTTAGGATTTCATTTTCTAATTCATCATCTAAGAGTTCTCCACCTTCTTCTACCATCTCGTAATCCTTCAATTCTTGCTGCAGCTCATTTTCCCATTCATTTTCTGCATCTGAAAAGAAAACAATATTAAGTAATTTAAGGAGCTTGCAAACAATGCTCAGTATGCCATTTGATAAATTTGAAAAAACATATTTTTTATTACTGTTAAATGAGTAGAATATCATGTTATCGTAAACAAATTATTGAAAAAACAAAATGATCTGGATTTTTTTCTATACAAAAATGTTTTTTTAATATATCATGAAATTGTGAAAGGGGAAACAAATCAAAGAAGATAAATATACCAGTAAGAAATTTTAAGACACAAACAAGAGAGTCAAAATTATAAGTCACAAATAATTCTTAACATCAAAGCTTCAATGTTTTATTCTATTTATGTCCTTTTTTTTAAACAATGTTATTCATCGAATGAGACTTCACTAGCTTATTTAGTCAAAATGCTACTACTTAAGATTTCAAACAAATTACTCAAAATTTGAGAAAAAAATACCCCAAGCCATTAAAAGGTATACCATAGGCAAGTTTTTTGTTAATTAAACAGGTTCAAGGAGCTTATGGAGGCAAGAGATAGTGTCAATGTTATATGATGACATTATATTTTTTTTTATAACACTGACATTATTTCTCACCCAAATAAGTTCCTCATACCTAATTAATAGACCCTATCCGAGCTGTGGTATCAGGATTTACCGGACCACTTTTTAACACGCCACAGTATAGAAAACGTCACGTCACAAAGCCTACAACGTCATTAAACTGGTCACATGGGGCGGACATATTTGTGACGTAGGGCGGACAAACAACAACTGGTAAATCTAAATACCAGAACTCGGATATGGCCTATTATAAAGTGCAATGCCTGTGGGTTTACTTGTGTTAGGATGACCACACTGTAGTACAATATCCAAAAGGTTAAAGAATCATTGATACATTACTTGGCTAAACTAAATGCAACTCCAGAAAATATAATCACTAAATAAAACTTTGAACAGGAAATGAAACATATTGCTTCAAGTATTTCATATACTGTAAATTCATAAGTTATTGCTCTGCCCCAGCTTTCTGGATGAACTTGTGATTTAATTTAACAAAAATGTGATTTGATTTTTAGATTAAAATGTTTAAATAATACTATCATCAATTAAAATGTGAGGTTTAATCAATGAGATGAATATTCTGTTAAATGTTAATATAATGAAAAAACATCCTGAATTTAAGTATTCAAATGAATATTGATATATGTATCATGTAATATAGATCTATCTATATCCTTTAGAAGAAGTATACACCATGGAATTTAAAGGGTTTTTAAAAAATATAATTTTTTTGCTGTGTTATGGGTGTCACTAGTGAAGCAGGTCATGCTCACCACTCTGGAACACCTGATAACACTCTTGTATTTTTGAGGGGTTCACACTGTTAGTGCTTTATTTTTTATGGCATTTGTAGCATTTTTGTCTTCATCATTTACGTTCCCTGTCTGTATGTGTTCCTCATATTGCCATGTATATATAGAATAATGGTAGTTTTTAAGGTTTAGACAGAAAATATCACCGTATCGCGACGAGTCCGATAGGACGAGCTGTGATACTAGTGATATTTTCTGTCGAGACCTTCAAAACTACCATTATTATTTTTATCGGCAACATCGTAAGAGTCATGATGTCAATTTCATGACGTCATTGCCTGATATTTTCTTGTATCAGGTCAGTACAGAGATACTGACAATATCAGTCAGTAAGATCAAAGAGAAAATGTACATATTGCCGATAATCTGGATTTATCATTGTTGGTTGCTGCTTTGGTATTCATTTAGAAAATAAGAACAATAGACCATATCTGAGCTCTAGTATCAGGATTTACCAGACCACGTCACAGCATAGAAATCGTTACGTCATAAAGCCTAAAATGTCATGAAACTATGTTGTAAAAGTACATTCTTGGTCACATGGGGCGGACAGGTTTGTGATGTAGGGTGGACAAACAACAGCTGGTGAATCTAAATACCAGAACTCAGATATGGTCTACTTTCCTATGGATCTATTTACTCACCTTTTTCTTTCTTGTCATCTTCTACTCTGAGTTGTTGCATTTCTTTCTTCAGATCCTCATCATTAAGAGCATCAGCTTGGAATGTATCACTAACAAACTCATTTTCTGTAGGACTACTTGGAATGTCATCCTCAACTTTAGATTTTTGTTTAATATCCTGTGGAGGGGTTTGCTCTACAAATACCAGGCATACAAATTTGATTATTCTAACCTCTTGTACATAATAATAAAATAAGGTAGCTTATGGACAGATTGCAATGAAACAACACAATTGCAAACAAACTGTAATACTACTATTTGTCTCCTTCAACATGGTCTTTTTTATATGTTCTTTCTTGAGTTTAATAACAAAATACTGAAGTTAAATATGTGACAAAAATTTATCTGCACACTGCATTATTACCGTGGTACAACGGATACCAAACATGGACAAATAAGACATAAAATCAAATTACAAAAATAATGAGAATTGTAATTTGGCTTGCAAGGTGCAGTTTCACAAAACACAGCAAATAGCAACTCTCCAGCATGGCAGTTTGTAAACAGAACAAGAGCTGTCACTTAATGGCAGCCAGATATACCCCAACTAACTGTACCCTGGATCAATTGTGTGTGTGTGGAGTGTGTGGACATAATACAGGTACAATACTAGAACAAGTGCCAATACAAAGCACAAAGTATGAACACAATGTTATAATCCTCACAAAATAAACAGAATATAGTTACTCAGATGTTTGAAAATGCATCCCACAATATGGAATGTCCCTTTAGACAAATCATATACCGGTAGGCCTAGGCTTTTAGGATTCAAAATATAACATTCCTTGCAACTATTAAAAGCTTGTGATGCATCTTTTGTATCTTTTACCATTACAGAGAAAAACTTTAAGAGAAAAATTCAGAGGAGGAGCCAGAGGGGGTCTCATCCCAGAATTATTTTTTCTAAATCTCACAATCCCAAACTACAAAGAAACCTAAAGACTGATGAAATCCATATTCCTGGTGAATTTATTTCCAAAAGTCCCCCGCTTGAATTATAAAATCCTGAAATCCAGAGCTTAATAACAACTTATCCAGACATCACCAAAAAGCCTCCCCCTTTCAATTCAGTATATTTCATAACTTAGTCCATATTTTGTCAAACAGGAAGTTTACATCTAACAGGACTCAAAATAGGTTGCCCCTTCATACAAATCATGTAGGCTTTTAGGATTCAATACAACTAGTCATACAAAGGCTGCATTCCAATTTTGAAATCAATCACTCTACAAGAAGTTGAGAAAATTGTAACAGAGATAATTTTCAGACTTACAGACTAAGTGACAGACCAGGTGAATACAGTATACCGCACTGTCTATCAAGTTGGAGTATAACAAATGTGGTCAGAAGACAACACAGCTCCCCGGGGATAAGAGTAACCTCAATGCACAATAAATTTGAAAGTTAAAGAAAGGTACCATCAGAAAGCTCTCATCACAAGAAAGTCACATACCAAATATGTACACAATATCACTTAACAACTTAATTCTAGAAGCAAAGTAAAAGTTTTTAAAAAATTGCCCTCAGGGCAAGGTCAAGGTCAAAATGTCTAGAAATATGATACCATTAGAAAGCTCTCATCAAAAGAAAGTCACATACATAATATGAACACGCTAGTACTAAACAACTTAATTCTAGAAGCAAAGTTAAAGTTTTTTAAAAATTGCCCTCAGGGCAAGGTCAAGGTCAAAATGTCTACAAATATATGATACCACTAGAAATATCTCGTCATAAGGAAGTTACATACCAAGTATGAACACCCTACCACTAAAAGCCTACCTTCTAGAGGCAAGGTTAAAGTTTTTTTTAACAAATTGCCTTCAGGGCAAGGTCAACATCAAAATGTCTACAAATATGGTACTAGAAGAAAGCTCTCATCATAAGGAAGTTACATACCAAATATAAACACCCTACCACTAAAAGACTAACTTCTAGAGGCAAGGTTAAAATTATTTTTTAAATTGTGCTAAGGGCAAGGTCAAGGTCAAAATGTCTACAAATATGGTACCACTTGAAAGCTCTCATCGTAATGAAGTTACATACCAAATATAAACACCCTACCACTAAAAGCCTACCTTCTACAGGCAAGGTTAAAGTTTTTTAAAAATTGCCCTCAGGGCAAGGTCAAGGTCGAAATGTCTACAAGTATGGTACCTCATCATAAGGAAGTTACATACCAAATATAAACACCCTACCACTAAAAGCCTACTTTCTAGTCACAAGGTTAAAGTTTTTAAAAATTGCCCTAAGCGCAAGGTCAAGGTCAAAATGTCTACAATTATGGTACCAGAAGAAAGCTCGCATCATAAGGAAGTTACATACCAAATATAAACACCCTACCACTAAAAGCCTACCTTCTAGAGGCAAGGTTAAAGTTTTTTAAAAATTGCCCTCAGGGCAAGGTCAAGGTCAAAATGTCTACAAGTATAGTACCAGAAGAAAGCTCTCATCACAAGGAAGTCACATACCAAATATCAACATCCTAGCTATTCAGGTCTCAATTCCACAAGCCAGGTTAAAGTTTTGCTGAGGACGCCGACGCCCTGGCCGACACAGGGGGTATGACAATAGCTCTCAGGACATTTGTCCTGGCCAGCTAAAACGGTAAACATATTGCACACAAATATCTTTATACTACTCTCTGTTATACAAAGTAATAGCTGATGTACATTAATATATCAATTTCTGAATCTATTGTGCATATATAACTGGTAACTTGCTTTCATTTTCTTTTTTGGACTTCAACAATAATTTTACCTGTTGCTCCTTAGAGGGAAAAAATTAGAACCATTTTAAAGTTTGCTCAGATTTGCAAGCAATCTGTATGCTGTGAAAATATCAGGGTGCTGATTCAACTCTGGGGGTCTAATATTAATCAAAACTATTTTCCTTCATTTTATAACATGTACAGCTTCAAATGTTGTAGACATGAAATATCCATCATATGCCTCAATGTATAGCTCATCACACCTTTGACCATTTTAAATGAATAATTCTCACATTATAAACTAAGGCTTGAAATGTTACACACAATTTCTTACAATAATACTTCTAAACTAATACATAGAACTTTTAAAGATAAATATAAGAATCTGGTTTCACATTCACAGTTCCCTATATTTGATGAGAATATATAGTCAATTACCTTTATCTACATTTTCATCAGATGATTGTCTGGACCCTGTACTGTTAGATCTACTGTGTAAAGTAGAACCTGTAAAACAAAATGACAATGGAATACAAAAACATAACCAAATTTTCATTAGATGATTGTCTGGACCCTGTACTGTTAGATCTAATGTGTAAAGTAGAACCTGTAAAACAAAATGACAATGGAATATAAAAACATAACCAAATTTTCATCAGATGATTGTCTAGACCCTGTACTGTTAGATCTACTGTGTAAAGTAGAACCTGTAAAACAAAAGACTTGTGTCGCCTGCGTAATAACACTAAAAGTAAGTTATGTCAAACAGGAAGTGGGCATGCAAGAGATCCCAGACCCTCTTACACATTATAGGTCCCCATACTGATACTCCATGCCAAATTGCAGAAGGCAGGGATATGTGGTGTCTGAGAAAAACATGACAGAAATTTTCAAGACTCGAAAAATTATTCTAAGTTCCGTCAAACAGGAAGTGGGCACACGAGAGATCCCAAACTCTATTACATTATAGGTCCCCATACTGATACTCCATACTAAATTGCAGAAAGCTTGGATACACAGTTCCTGAGAAAACTGTGACAGAAATTTTTGTGACGCCGACGCAGACGATGACGCAAGACGGTGGATAGTGATCCCTATGTCGCCACTGCAAGAACGCAGGCGACACAATGACAATGGAATACAAAAACATAACCAAATTTTCATCAGATGATTGTCTGGACCATGTACTGTTAGATCTACTGTGTAAAGTAGAACCTGTAAAACAAAATGACAATGGAATACAAAAACATAACCAAATTTTCATCAGATGATTGTCTGGACCCTGTACTGTTAGATCTACTGTGTAAAGTAGATCCTGTAAAACAAAATGACAATGGAATACAAAAACATAAAAAAACCAAATAATTGTAACATGCAATAAACAATGAAATGTTATTGAGTAAATACACATGACATAAAGTCTCTACAAAAACATAATTAAAACAAGAAATATGACAACACTTTTATTGTTGTTCTTCATCATGAAGTCAACATGACAAACCTTTTTAGGGAGTATAAGTGTCAGTTAAAATGTGATTTAAATGAAAAACATTTTTGGTTATCTTCCTGTACCAAGTTATTAATCAAAGCTCTATAAGAGCTGAAAGTGTTTGTATGTGTTGAAGTTAAGGTGTCTCAGTGGTATTATTCGGCCATTTTTGTTTATTGTCCCTTGTCTATGACCTTAACGGTCTACTTGTTCCTATTGTATAACCAATTTTTAAACCATTGTTGTGACGTCATCTATTGTATTAACTGTGGATTCTTTTTAAAGAACCCACGGCTTACCCTCTATTGTTTTCTCCAATTCAAAGTTTAAAAACGCCCTAGGGAAATGTATGTTTACTGCATTTCACTGCGAACTGATTGTCCGATCAAGCGAAGGTTTTCACCCGACCAAGGAAACGTTTTGGACCACATGCTAGGAAATTTGTTACTTGTTGGGCGAGTTTTTTTTTCTAATAATCAACGCGAGGGCTAGATTATTTTTTAACCCAGGTGCTAGTGTCGGAGATTTTCTTAGCATAGACAGGGGCCAGAAATCCCAGCCCAACGCCCGAAAATCCAATGGTCCGTGCTTTACTGGGTCGTTTAAACTAACCTCAGTCATGTATATTGTACATGTTGTATGGTAATTTATATTTCCTTCAAGTACAACTAGATTCAAAATAAATATCTGATAAATACGCGGAAATGTTCTGTTTAAATTCGATCTTTTCTTCACAACATCAAAAAAATAATTTTATAATCTTTTATGAGTTCCCTCCAGTTATCAGCGTTAGTTCAAAATATATCTGCATCCAAATGTGGTGAAAAGCACAGTCCAGGCGCAGAACCAGGCAATTAGAAAAGAGGGGGTCCAGTTAGAAATGAAAGGAATTTGGCGAGCGAAGCGAGACGCGAAAATTTTTGGGGGTATTTTTAAACAAAACATCAGGAACTTCATAAA